>PVJC01000994.1:0-103916 GCA_004026665.1 Murina feae
TACTGCCTGTTTCTTTAAGTACTTATATTAGACACATCCATCTATCATTGCCTCTCTGGGCGTGGTCCCTGGTTGGAGACCATAAATGACAAGAAGCCATCCCATGGCCACAGCTGATGACCAGGGTTAGCCATCTGATCAAGAGGAACTAATCAAATCTTTACCTTGTGAATTTGAATCAAGAGATGAACAGAGTAGGTCTAGCACAGGAAGGCCATGTGGACACGGGAGTGGTGGCCATGTTTTCCCCTGTGTGAGATGGGTACTCCACCCATCAATAGGCGGGGGGACCAGGCAAATGGAGAACATGCCAGAGAGAAATAAAGGCATGAGATTCTGCAGCCCTCACAGACACAGAGCAGACTTCATTCCTGGGACTTCGCAGGAGCTGAGAACACTGCGCTCAGCTTTATTTCCTGTCCTTGGGTTCAGCGAGAACTGGATCTTTACAACAAATTGCCTTTTATTTGTAAGAGTTTGAGTGGGTTTATGTTACCTACAAACAAAAAGGCTTTGAGAACAGTGTATCTTTCCATACTTGAGAGCGGGCCCAGTATCTTATCCGACTCTAGAGATGGCCCAGGACATCACAGTGTTTGACACGGAGCAGGGACTCAGTTACTTGGTTGAAATTCATGACTGTGACTTATCACTTTTTATTTTCATACCTTTTAAGTGTTTCTTTATCATATAATTTCAGGTATCCTTAGAGTTACACTGGTATGTTTTTTTTCTTTAACAAGAGAAAAACGAAGTTCAAAAAGCCCACCAGTCTTATAAGTAACAAGAACTATTGAGCACATCATGATTTCCCAGTCAACTGGAAGAGAGACCCACCTCTCTCCCTTATCATGTGGGTCTCTGGAAAACTATTAAAATTGCTCCTAAAATCATTTTGGTCTTCCAAGTTGTTAATTAAAACACAAATATCTTGGCCCATATTCTAAAAATGTGTTCTGCTAGATTCTAGCCTGTTAAGATCCTCCATGAAAAAAAAAAATAGGAAAGGGAGACAAATAAATAGGGAGCCACAGTATATATTCTCACCTTGGAGATTCACAGTTGCTATGGCACACTACAGGCTCTGAGAAGGCCACGTTGGTTTTGGTGGAGGTGAATATGGCACATTCCTTACAGAAACGGACTGGCTTGCATCATGCCTTTGCCACTGACCAGTTGTGTGACTTAGACAAAAATGAGGATCATAGTAGCCCCTACCACATAGGTTTATTGGGAGAATTAAATGAGGTAATTAATGTAAAGTATCTATCACCTGACCAGCACATAGAAACACTCAATAAAATCTGCTTTTATAATCAGTGTAGCTTTTTCTAAACTTTTATTGAGCTGTGCCTCTTAAACACAAACCACTTATTGATACCTATCAGAATACATACTTTGGGGGATATTAGGAGAAGAACAGCTGGTTAAGAGAGGAAGGGAGCAAGAAGCAATGGAAGGAAAGAGAGTGACTAGACAACAACAATTTTGCTTATTTTATAATTCTGTTTAATTTAGCAGTAATAAGTTTAGGCATAGGCCCTTTTTTATCTTAGTACAATGCTAGGCACACAGCAGGCATTTAGTTAAAAGGTCTGCTATTTAATTAATTAAAAATAAAAATGGCAAGTTTATTTGAACTCTCCTGTATATGCTATCACCTTAATATCAATCAATTTCAGAACACGAGAAAAATACTAATCTAGAAAAAGTTATTAAAAGTATTGATTATCTGGAAACTTGCAGTTTTCAAGGCTACAAAATTATTTTCAGTGTTCTAGAGCTGGTCAACCTGAGGCTTCTGCTCCGTATATTCCTTAGACCCCGAATTTAAGGCCAAGCTCTAGCACCAGCATGAACACAAAACGGAGCAGCAACACCCCTGCTAGTTAGGAAACAAAGAGTGAACAAGCAGAGACGGATCTTGGCTTTTGCAATGTGAACTGCTTTCGTGTTGAGGTTCCACACAGGGGTGTGACTAGTGTCACTTCCAGTCTTGCATAAGAAATTAGTAGCATACATCAAAAGAAAAATGATAATTGTTCAGTGGGAGGAAAAACATAAAAGGCCCTTCATAGTACTGTTTCAGAAACACCCAAATGAAGAACATGTAATTAGGGGTAAACAAACCCAGCTCTGCTGAAGTTTGATAAGCATCTCTAAATCTCAAACCGTCTTCAAGAGTTCACATCTCATTAAATGTGTCATTGCTTTCCTGGCCAATCACTTCTCCTTTACTTTTCATAAGCTAGACAGGCAAATAGACAGAGAGACAGACAGACAGGTGCGTAGAGAGGAATCTTACAATGAACATTCAAATAGATTAAATTTGAGAAAACTTCCTTATGTGTGCTATATTCCTCATCACTGGCTGGTACAGGAGGGCAGACAGACATTAAGGACATGGGGAGAATATGCATAGTGGTTAAGAGCACAGGTTTTAAGATCAGAGAGATTTGAGATCTCAGTTACGTCACATAGTGACAAGGTGACATTTGGAAAAGCACTGAACCTCCCAGTTTAAATTTATGGAAGGTAATGCTATCTAAATATCAAGGTGTTGTAAGGATTAAATGAGATAATACATATAAAACATTTAGCATGGGGCCTGGCAAATAGCCATAACAGCTAGCATTTAGTGAGCCCTAGTGCTTTCAATGCATCCCTTCACCTAATCCTCAAAATAATATTTCAGGAGAACGTGCTTTTGTTGTCTCCTCTTTGTAGGATGAAGCATCTAAGGTTTAGAGACATTGGGTAATTAGCCACAGGGAATGGCAGGCCCAGGTTTTGAATCCACATCTGGCTGAGTGCAGAGATCTCACCCTGCCTACCAATTGTTATGGAGTCACATGGTGATTACTTCAGATGAGAACCCGCAATGCACCTGGAGTTTCACAAATAACTCATTACTACTTGTTACACTACAAGCTGGTTTTGCCTCTCATCCTACAGACAAGGAAATTAAGACCTCAAGAGATTGACTATGACCCTCAAGTAGAGTTGGTATCATAGGTCTGCAACCTGTGCAATTACACAGGACCCTCACTTAGAAGGACCTTGTGTTGTTCAATGATCTGCTGGGGCCATCTGGAAATTCTTAAGCATCATTGAAAAAGAGGTTCAAAATAGATATATCAATATAGATACAGATATAGATAGGTACAAATAGATATAGACACAGATATAGATATAGATATAGATATAGATATAGATATAGATATAGATATAGATATAGATATAGACATAGACATAGATACATAGATGAAGATATAGTTATGGATATAGACATGGATATCTAGATATCTAGACATATTTTTTGCATTGAGTCCCACAGGTCAAGCAGGTCTGTCTTCAAATCTTTCCCCACAGCACTGCACTTATGCTGGGCACTCACTTCTGCTGACTGTGGCACTAAAGCCAGAGTGAGGGAACCACCCCTTATTCTGAAGGCAGCATTGGAAGCATCCTGCCTTTAGGATCCTAGAGACAGAAGTCCACAAATTAATGTTTGAAAGTACTGCCTAGTGTCAGGACAGTCTTAGAAAATGAATGGAATGGTAAAGAGTTGGAATTCAAAATTCAAAATGCTCTTATGTTGCATTCTTACGTACTCTTTAAAAAGGGGAAATTCAGATCCCTGCCTCCAAAGTGCTCCTGGCAATAAGATTTACTATCAGAGAATACATGCCCGGAGACATATTACGCTGATGACACCACCCTGCCCAGTAGAACTCTACAGAAATAATGCCAAATAGATAAGAAAATAAATGTTTATAGTGTCACTATGGCCAAGATGCTGACTTAACTTAAATATTTGTTTATTTCAAACCAGGATATACTTTTTTAAAATGTCAAAACAAGAAAATATATCTTGCCAAAAGCTTATATGGTCAAATTTTTGCAGAAATTAATCTATATAATTGAAAACCATTTAAGGAGACTCTAGCAATGACTCAGATATTGAAAATAATATCAAATAGAATTAAATTATTGTAGAAAAGGAAAATTTGAATGGCTTCCTGCAATATGTCAAAATGTAATTTATTCTTGAAAACTAGGCTCAAGCATGGTGACCTTTAGGTATATTTAAAAATGAAGATTAATTAAAAGATTTTTTTTCCTTCCTCTTAACCTCCTGGCATTCCTTTTTGCCCTTCCTTGGATTCTCATCCTCATATAAAACATGATAAAAGTGTACAAAAAAAAATCTAAAACAGCACTATTCCATTGGATAGCCAAATTAAAATTTGATAATAGCCACATTAAAAAGAAATACTAGCAGGTGAAAGCAATTTAACAGTATATTTGTTTTACTTAATATATTTCAAATTTTACACTTCAATGTGTAATCACAATAAAATTTACTAAGGAGATATCTTACAGTCTTTTTATACTTACAGTACATCTTAACTTGGACACTAATTCAATAGGAAACAGTAGATTTCACAAAATTTGCAGCTGAAAACGTAGATTCACATATCCGCCTTGTTCCAAGAATATTTTTAAAATTTTCATTAACTGAATTGAAATTTATTTTAGGATATGTATAAGTCAGAGTCCACTCAGAAGACAAAACCACATCAGTATTTGAACAGAGAAAAATTAACTCAAAGAATTGTTAGCTACACAAAATTAACTAGGGAAAAAAAATAGTAAGCAGGTAAAGAACAAGCACACTCCTAAATGCTCGCACAGACATAGCAACTGAAGGAAGCAGCTACCACTGCGAGGGCTGGGGAATAAAAGGCTGTAATTAATAAAACATAGAAACTTAAAGGTGGGGCTGTACGGAAATGAAACTCAGTCCTTACAGGAAGGTGCACTGCTTGCCTAGTCCTGTGTCAGGTTTCTAATGAGCCACAGTGAAACATTTTCATGCATTTCCAAACATTATAATACCATAACTAATACATTTCTACATGGCAGTTGAAAAGAGTCTAAACTATTCATAGATATAAGATTAAAAGTATTAAATTGATAAAAAGATGGAACACAAAAGTTGTTAAAATTTTCATGGTAGGAGAGTGACAGACAGTGAGTGAGACAAAAGGGAGGAAATGAGAGAAAAGAGGAAAGGTTTTAAGCAGTAAATGACCACATTTGTTTTTTATTGTTAATTGATTAAAAGAAGCAGAAGTTTCTATGTAGACACAGGAGATGGGTTTCATGTTGGAAAGGCTGCATGGGTGAGTGGAGAGGGGAGAGCTTGAATAGTAAGAGAAAAAGACCTCTTGTTACCAGGTCCTATTAGGTCCTACTTTAATTGGACCATCAATTATGTGCTAATGCTTTAATTCCAGGGTCTTGGTGAGTGTTCAAGTGGACTCCAGGTGGAGGTTTCACCTGAAGGACAGGTAAAACCAGTGAACAGAAGAACTGGCCTCAATACAGCCAAAATACTGAAGGTTTCTACAAAATCAAATGTTTGGAGCTGATTCTTAAATAGTGGTCAAACCCATTGCTCAGTGGGCAAGTAAACATGCTGTCTAGCACTAAATACAATTCAAAAGAAAAGAAAAAAAAATCTAGGCTATTCATCATAGTTTATTCAGTTCATTTAAAAGCTATTATAAACTGTTCAGGTCATTGGAAATCAAGAATACAACTAATGGACTCAAGTAAATCCTTGGTCATTAGAAACACTGAGCAACAGCAATACCTTGATTCCTATTTTAGCATTTGACTCTGAATATGAACAAGACGCTTTACCCCATAGTGTATGTGTGTTGAGATTTCATTTATCTCTTTCATGTGCTATTTAATTAAAAGATCAGGAATTCAACTCTATGGTGCTAATGAGGTTATAAAAAAAAAAAATCTCCCCTGACTGCATACAGTTGAAATTGACAAATGGAGCTATAAACTCAGATTCTATTAGTTAATAGTAGCTAACTTTTTTGAGAACTCACAGTGTATCAGGCACTGCATTCAGCAATTTACTTGGGTTATGTAATGTTAAATTAGTGGGAAAAGCAAAACAATAATATTTTGTTTATAAGAAAAAATAAAGCTTAAAAGAAAAAGAAGTAAGGTTTAGAGTTGGGGGGGGCAAGTGTTACTTTTTAAACTGGGTGTGGCAACATTCAAGTAGAGATTATCAGAGGAAATTAGTTGTGTGAGACTTATACTCACAAAGGAGATCTGGGTAAGAGGGAGAGATTCATGTGTAGAGAGTAGGAAAAGAAGATCAGGATACAGAGAAACATGTACATTAAGGAATGGCAGACATGGAGGAAAACTAGGAATTTTTTATGGGCCATGTTGTATGATACCAAAGAATTTTTGTTAATTTTGTTAATTGTGGTAATGGCTTGCTATATTTTAAATATCCATTTCTGTTAGATATGAATATTGAAGAATTATTTGTGAGTGACATTATATAATGACTGAAATTTGATTTTAAATACTCCAGATATTTTTTAAAAATCATGTGTGTGTGTGTGTGTGTATGTGTGTGTGTGAAGATACATTGGTAAAATATATTTGATAAAATTCTTTTTTTTCAATTTTGTTTTATTGCTTAATGTATTACAAAGAGTGTTAAATAAGTCTCCATTTTTACCCCTTGACCTTCCCCCCTTCTTCTATACCCCTCAGTGTCTTGTGTCCATTGATTATGCTTATGTGCATGCATACAAGTCCTTCAGTTGATCTCTTAACTCCCCACCACCTGCAATATCCTTTCTAATTGGTGTTTCTGGTTTCTTGGGATATATTCCTAGAAGTGGGATCGCAGGGTCAAATGGGAGTTCCATTTTGAATTTTTTGAGGAAACTCCATACTGTTCTCCATAGTGGCTGCACCAGTCTGCATTCCCACCAGCAGTGCACGAGTGTTCCTTTTCCTCTGCATGCTCTCCAGCACTTGACATTTGTTGCTTTGTTGATGACAGCCATTCTGACAGGTGTGAGATGGTACCGCATTGTTGTTTTGATTTGCATCTCTCAGATGAGTAGTGACTTTGAGCATGTTTTCATATGTCTCTTGGCTTTCTGAATGTCCTCTTTTGAAAAGTGTCTATTTAGGTCCTTTGCCCATTTTTTGATTGGATTGTTTATCTTCCTTTTGTTAAGTTGTATGAGTTCCCTGTAAATGTTGGAGATTAAACCCTTACTGGAGATAACATTGGCAAATATGTTCTCCCATGTAGTGGGTTTTCTTGTTGTTTTGTTGATGGTTTCTTTTGCTGTGAAGAAGCTTTTTATTTTGATGTAGTCCCATTTGTTTATCTTCTCTTTAGTTTCCAATGCCCTAGGGAGCTGTTTCGGTGAAAAAATTGCTTCGGCATATGTCTCAGATTTTGTTGCCTTTAAATTCCTCTAGTATTTTTATGGTTTCCCATCTTACATTTAAGTCCTTTATCCATTTTGATTTTATTTTTGTGTATGGTGTAGTGTAAGCTGATGGTCTAGTTTCTTTTTTTTTTTTGCATATATCTGTCTAATTCTCCCAACACCATTTATTGAAGAGACTGTCTTGACTCCATTGTATGTTCTTGCCTCCTTTGTCAAATATTAATTGAGCATATTGGTTTGGGTCGATTTCTGGGTTCTCTATTCTATTCCATTGAGCTATATGTCTGTTCTTGTGCCAGTGCCAGGCAGTTTTGAGCACTGTGGCTTAGTAATATAGCTTGATATCTGGTATGGAGATCCCACCTACTTTGTTCTTTCTCAGGATCACTGCAGCTATTCGAGGTCTTTTTTTATTTCAGATGAATTTTTGGAGCGTTCGTTCTGGGTCTGTGAAATATGCCATTGGTATTTTAATGGGAAGTGCATTGAATTTATAGATTGCTTTGGGTAGTATGGAGATTTTAATGACATTGATTCTACCAATCCATGAAAATGATATGTTCTTCTATCTGTTTATGTCTTCCTCTATCTCTTTTTTCAACATTCTGTAGTTTTCTGAGTAGAGGTCTTTTACCTCTTTAGTTAAGTTTATTCCTAGGTATCTTAGTTTTTGTGGTGTGATGGTAAATGGGATTGCTTCTTTAGTCTCTCTTTCTATAAGTTCACTATTGTTGTATAGAGATGCCATAGATTTCTTAGCATTAATTTTGTATCCTGCTACATTGCTGAATTTATTTATTAAGTCTAATAGTTTTTTAACAGAGTCTTTAGGGTTTTTTATGTACAATATCATGTCATCTGCAAATAAGGACAGTTTTACTTCTTTTTTCCAATTTGGTGACAAAATTCTTGAAGCTTAATGAGGAGTACCTTGGGGTACTATCTTCTCCACTTTTCTGGTGTTTGAAAATATCCATTATTAAATTTTTTAATAAAATGCTAAATTATTATTATTTTTGTTAATCCTCACTCAAGGATATTTTTCTATAGATTCTGAGGGAGGGTGGAAGGAAGGGGGAGAAACACACAGAGAGAAACGTCAATGTATGAGAGACACATCAATTAGTTGCCTCCCGCACATGCCCCCACTGGGCCTGGGCATTGAGCCTGCACCCAAGGTATGTGCCCTTGACTGGGATCGAGCCCAGGACCCTCCAATCCATGGGCCAACGCTCTATCCACTGAGCCAAATTGGGTAGGGCAAAATGCTAAATTATTATCAAAGATTTTCAGCTGAAGAAAAAATGTTACTGCTCATAGTTTTGATATAAATGGACACTGTACAAGTTAGCTAATGTGAACATTTCTTTTTCTTTAGAAATTAAGATATTACATCTCTGGTTGGGACAAACAGATAATTGGAAATTCTTAGTCTAGCCTGTAGATATACATAGATTTTTAACATAGTAAGGATAATCATAGAGTGAAAACAGATTATGAGGAGATATTGTGGAAACTAATATGTCTGAAACTATATATTAAGACTATATATAGTCTTAACTATATATATAGTCTTACAACATAGCACACATCCTCTCTAAGGTGATACATAGAATGGCTGAGACCTCCAGATTCCCTAAAAAGAAATAAGGGTTGTCCAACTTCCTGCATGTCCAAAGAGGAACTTAGTGAGAAAGAAGGAATCATGAACATTGTTTAAAGTCGTGTTTTTTCCAGGATACTAAATGACTGAATCCTACAAGGAGATGTCCTGAGTTACTTACCTCTAAACTGTAAATTCTAACCTCACGTTTCTGCAAGGCATGGCTCACTCATCACCCTGCTCCACACCTGTCTTGCCCACTGGAGTATAAGTTTCATGAGGGCAAGGATCATGCTTGTAGTCACTATATCATCCCCTCCCCTCTACTACTGTGCCTGGCATACAGTAAGCGCTCAATGAATACTATTTGACCAATGGAGTCCCCTTTTCTTGTTATAAAACTATTTCCCACCCTGACCGATTTGGCTCAGTGGATAGAGCATTGGTCTGCAGACTAAAGGGTCCCAGGTTCGATTTCAGCCAAGGGCATGCACCTTGGTTGCGGGCACATCCCCAGGAGGGGGCGTGCAGGAGGCAGCTGATCAATGTTTCTAACTCTCTATCCCTTTCCCTTCCTCTCTGTAAAAAAAATCAATAAAATATATATTCTTTAAAAATTCTATTTCCCAATGTTCTGTAGCTTATTCTACACATAATGGTTTGTTTTTATTGAGAAACGGCAAATAAAGGCTTTATCCTTCCTGAAGATTACATACTAAAGTCCCCATGACAATGTATTCGTTCTTGTGGGACTGCGCAGATTCGAAGACATTTATATTGCCCAGTAATGCTCTAAGAAGTTAGCCAAGAGCTCCACCACCACTTAGGAGCTTGGAAACCTTGAGAACTTTTCTCCTGGTGTGTTTAAGAGTATCTAAGCTCCTTCTGCACAAAGAATGTAGTGGCTTACGTTGACATTTTTGTCTTTCCCCACCTCCCCCCTTAAGCAACACTGCCGTTTCTTTCAGGGTCATACACGGTTCCAGCAGCCTTTTTGGTGTGGGGAAGATAGCCCTCCATGCTTCCCTCAGCTCTCACGGCTCTAATAAGAGACAATCCCCACAGCACAGTGCAGCTTCTCAGCAGGATAAAAGCTAGTTTCTGTAAGGTAATATTTCTCTCTTGAGCAAGTATAGTTTGTAACTCTGGCACTATCAAATTTCCAGGTCATCTTTGCTTGCTGGGAAAAAGAATCCTTGCGAAGAGAAGTTGCTTCCTGGAGGGAGAAGAAGGCAGCGATTGCCCCCCACCCTGACCCCGTGTCCTGGAAGGATGGCTACAATGCCGCCCAGTTGTTGGGCAGCGGAGGCTTGGGTGACCACAGAAGGGAAGATCCCTTAAACGGAGTGACTCGCATGGCCCTTCTGTACAGTCTTACAAACTGCCCCGCGCAGTCATCCACCATGCTCTGATCATTTTCAAGTCGCTGAAGTGGCTCAGCGGATTAATAGGCGATTGTGCTGGCTTTCTCGAATGCATGCGCACAGAATCATTTAAGTCACTTTCAAGGGCAAAAGGAAAGAGATCCGATCGCTCTGCCAGTGAGCAGAGAACAATAACAACACCAGATGGAACCCCGTCTCCACCACCAAGAGGGAGAGCACTGCATGGAGGACTGCCCTCCCATTGCATCTGCCCGGCACTCTCCCTGTGAACTCTCTGCTCTCCCATTTCCCCTTTCCTGGGTCCCCACCTGAGAAGCAGAGTGGGGAACGAGGCTAAGGGAACGTCCACTTCCCTCTGACACAAGCCCATAAAGTGCACACCTGCTCATCTCATCACATTTCTAGCCTCACCCCAGACAAGAAAACACTTCAAGTCAACTTCTTTGTGACCTTCGGAGTTTACCTTGTTTTTTTTTTTTTTTCTCTCCAAAAAATCTAGATAGACAAGGAAAAGGGGGGAAATGTCACTTAAGGGAGGACTGTATCCTGGAGAGCTGATTCAGGTTGGGGTTCACAACATCATTTTGGTCCTATTTACTGAATGTCTTACCTGCTCTATTATCTGTTTTTTCAGATGTGTGCTGGTTTTGATTTTTAATTGCTTTTATTTACCAAATGTCTTATTCATTCTATTATCTGGTTTTTCAGATGTGCCCTCTTTTTTATTTTACTGGAGAGAGAGTCTAACAAAATTGGTGACTTGCTTATTAATCCAAGAACTGCCCAGCACTCGGTACACCTTGAGCTGACAGACTCCACGGCTGCGCCTGTGCTTAAGGCTTCATCGTTACAATCAGTGCTTTTTATAAGAACTAAAGAATTTGCCTTCAAAGGGAAATTGTAAATGCTGACAATTTACATGATAAGGATCAAATATTTTGTTGTATCAAATGCTTTCAAATATTCTAAAGGACTGTTTTAGTGGTTGTTCAATCATCTTCTAAAAACAAATAAGCAAACAAATAAACCTTTGGAATTTTTTGTAACTTAAAGACATAACTAGTATATATTGATGCTTAAACTTCTGAAAATACCCATGCGAACAAATGTATCCTAATATGTCTACAGTTGAAAAATATTTCCCAAAAGTACGAAGTCAATGATAGATTGAATTGATGTACTATACTTTATAATATTTTGAATGTGCACATTTTACATTTTGCCATTCTTTTTTGGCCTTTCTCTTCTTTTCTAGGAAAATCTAGGCTGCTTTACTTGTGGCCAAACACAGAATTAACTAGAAATTTTTTTTAAATGTATTTTTATTGATTTCAGAGAGGAAGAAAGAGAGAGAGAGAGAGAGAGAAATATCAGTGATGAGAGAGAATCATTGATTGGCTGTTTCCTGCACGATCCCAAAACCCAAGCAAGTGTCCTTGACCAGAATCAAACCTGAGATCCTTCAGTCCACAGGCCATTGCCCTATCCACTGAACAAACTGGCTAAGGCTAACTAGAACTTTTGTAATATACTAGTACAGTTGACTATATCGATTCAGAGCTGCTGTGAGACAAATTATGTCCAACAAAAAAGCATAACCAGCCCTAACCAGTTTGGCTCAGTGGATAGGGTGTCAGCCTGCAGACTCAAAGGTCTTAAGTTTGATTCCAGTCAAGGGCATGTACCAGATGGGGGTGTGCAGGAGGCAGCTGATCGATGTTTCTCTCTCATCGATGTTTCTGACTCTCTATCCCTCTCCCTTCCTTTCTGTAAAAATTCAATAAAATATATATATTTTTTAAAAAGCATAACCACATGGAGAAGAAGCCTTATAAGCAGAGCATATAGTTAGCTATTGGGTTTCCTCCCAAGGCTTTCATTTCTTTGTGCACTATATTGTCTTGGGCCAACTACGTTATTATTTGACTATTAATCAGTACTCAAATTGTATGTGTAATTATAATGTATAGACAATGAATTTATAGGTCCTTATAGGTTTTTTAGGCACCTTTCATGAACCCTCAATCATTAGCTGTGTGTGTATTTAATTACCAAAGAGATCTTTTAGATTTCTCTGTTTCAAAGCTCTTTACGAACTAATTGTTCTTGCAGCCAAATTATTAAGAAATAGCTTCATGAAAGCAGTTTAACCAGGTGGAGGTCAGTGTGGTTATATAATAGATTGATCAAACAATACTAAGGGTTAACATTTTTTTCTTGTTAACTTTAGGGTTTCAGGTCACCCAGGGGTCCCCACAGAAAGACCAAAAATCTACATGCTTTCACATGTTCATATTTTATTCCAACAAATATTCACTTAAGACAGGCCCCGGGGTTCAAAGATGAATGAGACGTGGCTCTTCCTCAAGGAGCTAACAATCTGGAAAGAAATCAGTAAATAGACAGCCAACCGTGTAACAATATAATAACTATGAAACTATCAGTGTGAACAAAAGCCTCTGGGAGTACATGAGCGCAAATAAACAATTCCCCTGGAGAATGTGTGGAAAGATCATGGATTCACTTTATTGGCTGCTTCCTGATATTCAGTTTTTCCTTTGGGTAAGATTGTCCTCCACTTCAGTTCCAAGAATGAATCTTCATATGTGTAAGCCACTCCAAGACGTTTTAAAAGTGTTTAGCTAAAAGAAAATGGACTCTGTCACCCTGCTGGTGTGGCTCAGTGGTTGAGCATTGACCTATAAACCAGAAGATCGAGGTTCAGTTCTCATTGGGATGCATGACTGGGTTACGGGCTTGATCCTGGAGGGGGATATGCAGAGGGAGGGTGGCAGCAGATCAATGATTCTCTTTCATCATTGATGTTTCTATCTCTCTCTCTCCCTCTCCCTTCCTCTCTGAAATCATTAAAAATAAATAATTTAAAAAATAGATATTTTAAAAAAATGGAGTCTGTTTATTAATTTCATTGGCTATAAGGACTGGTTCAAGAAACCTAAATTGGTCAGTCAGAGGGAAACTTAGGACTTAATGTGAAAAGCCCCCTTCCTCCCATTCTCTTTCTATCATGAGTCTTCTTGTTCTCCTTTTCTGCTTCCCCTCCTCTCAGGCCTCTTGGTTTTGAGGGCCCCATGGCTCAGAGTTGGTCTTCTCTTCTGTATCTACTCTTGCTTCTTTGGTGATTCATCCAGTCTTATAGCTTTAAATATTATCTATTTGCTGACAGTTCTGAAATATATTATGCCAGTCTAGACTTTTATCCCAAATGCAGACTCATAGATCCCTCTGTCTACTCAACATCTATACCTGGATGTCTGATGATAGACATCTAGCATTCAACATGCCCAAAACTCAAGCCTGGATCTTCCTCCTCAAACCTGTTCTACTCATGGCCTTCACCATCTCAGAGAAAGGTGTAGGCCAAAAATCTTGGGAGTTTTTCTAGAGTCCTTTATCATTTCCCACATCCAATCTGTAAGAATATCTTATTAGACCTATTTTCAAACTCTTTCCAGAACTCTTGTCTCCTCACCTCACTGCTGCCTCCCCTAATCCAGCCTTTCTTAGTAAAAGAGCCTCCTAACTAGTTTCCCAGATTCCACTCTCACTCCTCTACAATCTCCTTTCAACGGAACAGCCAGAGACCGCCTGTTGAACTTGAGTTCGATCATTTATCCTTTGACTAAAAGCCCTTCAGGTAAAAAGCCGAAACCCGCACAAGAGGCTCACATGACTTGGCCCCCTGTTGGTTCCATGACATAACCGCCAACTGCTAACCTTCTACTCTCTTCGCTCCAGTTACACTGGCCTCCCAACACTGTTGCAACATGTTGGGAATACCGCTGCTCCAGAATTTTGTGCTGGTTGTTTCTTCTGCCTGTAACATCTTCCCAGAGCTATCCACATGGCTCACTCTCTCATATCCTCATGGCTTTGCTCAAATGCTATTTTCCTGATACAGCTTTCCCTGGCCACTTTATAGAAATGATAGCCCATCTCTCTCACACTCCCAATCCTTCTTATACTGCACTATGTTTTCCCCCCATAAACTTCATCGTGTGTATCTTCTCCCATCTGAATGTATGCTCCGCATGGGAAGGGATGTTTATCAGTTTTGTTTCCCAATATATCGCAAGGGCCTAGAACAGTGTCTGGAATGCAGTAGCCCCCCCTTACCCCCCTCCCAACTTGTTAAATAAATATAATAGGGAAGTTGATCTGATGGCAAACAAAGGAATTGAGAAGATTGGACCCAAAGCCCTGATAAAACTATGCCTGACGTCCATGCTAGATTTTTTGAATACCCTAAATCCACTATAGGGTTTTACTTTTTAAGCCAGTTTGGATTCAGTTTTTTATTACTTACCAGCAAATGCATACTCAGGGATGCAGAAAGTAAGGGACACTTCAGAGCCTCATATGAGGAGGGCCTTAACAGGTGAATCAAATCTCACCTGACTGTAAGCTGGTTGAAATCAGAGAGTTGGATTTATTCACCCTTACAGCCCCAGGGCCTGGCCATAGTAGGAGCTCAATATGTGTAGAATCATCAAGCAAATAAACAAGAAAAGGAAATTCCAGACCAAGGAACAGCACTAGCAAAGGCACAGAAGCATGAGGCACACGTGGTGCTTAGGAAATAGCAAGAAATTAGACAAGTCTGGACAGGGTGTGACATCAGAGCATAAAGATCTCGGGAAACAAGACTAAGGAGCGTGAACTTCTCACTATAGGCATTAGAAAGCCAAAGATGGGCTTAAGTAGGGAGAATACACGAGCAGATCTATATGGAAAATCAGTGATAAACAAATTTTACATTTTTTTGTGTGTGTTCTTTTGCTAAGTTAATTTGGGAAGATGGAGAAATGGCAAATGGGAAAGAAGAGAGTATAGTTATTTAAAAAAATAATAAAGGGGCTATATACAGATATATATGTGAGGTTTACATTTTGGCTCAGTGTAAATTTGCTTAATTCCTAATTTCTAAAACTGTTTCCTCATCTAGAGATGTTAGGTTGAGGGAAGAATACAGCCCCTACCCTCCTCGGAGGGAGGCTAATGATTAACTAAATAATGCCTGCGGACTGCCAAGTACAGGGCTGGTCCACAGTAAGCGTTCAGGAAACGTTAGCTGTTTCGTGTGGCTCCCATCTGCCTGCCTCCTCCCGAGGAAGGCAAAGAAGAGGAGAAGTCACAGTGGGAAATGGAGACAACTTTGTGCTCAGAAGAGAAATTCCTGCCTCAAACTGACTCCCAACTGCTGCAGGGCTACTGGCGACAAAATGGTTGCCTTAGGGCAAAATTGGGATGTGTGGGCATCACCAGAGGCCTCCTCTCTCGTTCAGGACTCCCTGGTCCTGGAAACCTCTGGATGTGACCCTGACGCTGGTGAGGGAAATCTGTCCCCATCCTGCCCCTGCCCAAGTGTCCTCAAAGAAGCTCGGGGCAGTTGTTTCCTCATCTTACTTTTCAGGTTTATATTCTTTCCCTCAACTTCTACAGAGGTGACTGAAAGCAAGCTGAGCAATGAAGTCCCAACAAAAGGGGACTGGATTATGTGTGAGCCCTCTCCCCCCCCTCACATCCTCATACAGGCTCATAAGTCTCTACATAAAGCACCGGAACATTTAAGGAGCTGAAGAAACTTCTCAGAGTGAGAACATGCGTAAGGTCAGAAGGGACTTGGAACTCATCCCTCTTGGAATTCAGAGCAATTCTGCTGCTGCTGTTGTTGTTGTTATTATTATTATTTACCTTGGGGACTATAATATTTCCCTTGGTTCTGAACAAAAAAGTTTGAAAAGCCACCAACCTAATTCAGATTCCACACTTTACACAAAAGGGAATGGAGGACTGAAGAGGTTAAGTAGGTTGAACAAGGTCACTCAGCAGCCAAGTCAGGAGTAGAAGCAAGGTCTTGCCAACTTCCAGCTCAAGACTCTTTCTGTCAAACACCGAATTCCAGGATGGCCTTGGATCTCACCTGACTGGTTCTGACCCATAAGCTGGGTGGCAAATGCAAATTTGATCTGTGGCCCAGAGCCCAGGGATGCCTGAATGGCTCAGACCCAGTGAGGCCCTTGGCATTTTACCATTCTGTGCACATCAGGAAACTCTACTTGGGAAAATGATCTTATGAACTGAAGTGAGAAGAATGTTCCATTTGCTAAAGAGCTGAGAGTAAGAGAGAGAGAGAAAGAGAGAGAGAGAGAGAGAGAATCTGTGATGTCTGAGGGGTGGACTGACTGACTGACTGAATAAATAAATAAATGAATAGATGGACACTATTGAGTGCCTATTGGGTGCCAGTGGCTCTGCAATGTGCTTTCTGAGATCTCGTGTAATCTCCTCTGTGGCCCAAACCTCCTGCAGAGGCAGGTCTTATCCCTACTACACATGTGAGGACACTAGGGACCCAGGAGTTGAAGTGACCTGCAAAGTTTCACACAAGACTTGGACTTAGCCCCAACCCTCTGACTGCAGCTGAGTGCCCTATTATCCAACACAGTGTGATCTTTTGACTGATGGTTACCTATGCACTCTTTTTTTTTTTTGCCAATTATTTTATGTGTGACACATAGACTTACTGAAAGAAAAGATTGTTTCAAATAATACGGTTCTTTTGAATATCTAGTAGGAAAGGTGGAAGGGCTTCTTCCTTGTAGAGTTAGGGAAACCCTTTTCTAGAAAAAGGGCTCAGAAGCATTAAGTGGCCTTTTTTATCTCATCTCTTTCCTTAAATTGCCTGGGGCATTCAGTAGGGTGGCCCCTGCCACATGTGGCTTGTCTAGGTGTCCTTATCTGGATACTGATCTCCTCGAGTAACTCTCCTTGCTTCACCTTTAGAAAGAGAGTGAATTGAATGCCCTCTCTGCGCTCACACACACACTACATATATGTGTGTGTTCTGAGCCTAGGTGCTTTCTGAGCCAAAGGGAAAATAACACTTGTTACACATTCCCCCAAAACATAGATATAGATATAGATATAGATATAGATATAGATATACACACACACGTATACATGTGTACATGTATACATGCATATGTACATTTATGTATGTATATAAAACAGTCTGTGGTAATCATTAGTGCTATTTACCAAATATTTCCAGCTTTATACTTCCTGGCTCCTTTGTAAGTAGGTAGGGTCATATGACTGGCCTGCCTAATGAATTTGAAGACAAGAGATGTGTGTTTTTCTAGGTTATGACTTTCATTGCTGGCATAAAACCTTGAGAGCTCTTTTTCTCTCTGCACATGACCAGCAAGGTCTGAGATAATGGTTGTTCTACCGCCTGAATACCTGAATGACTAGTATGAGTACCACTCCTCCTCCTAAATAACCTATATTGGACCTGTAGCATAAACAAGAAATATTTATTTTAAGCCCATGAGAATGCAGGGCTATTTGTTATGCAGTATAAGCAACCTTGCCTGACTGATACACTTTATAGAGTTAAGACCTTTTATTGCATATACTATTTCATCTTCCAAATAAATCTAGGAGGCAGGTACTATTGCCATGCCAATTTAATGAGTGAAAAAGCTAGATTGAGATAAGTTAATTAAGTTGTCTAAGATCACTACAGATGGCTAAGGCAGTTTTCTAGTCCACATTTCTGTGGCTCCAGAGATGTGGACTAGAAAACCTAATCAGCACTGCACCTCTCTTCTCTCTGCTTAGGTGCTTTCTGAGCCAAAGGGAAAATAACACTTGTTACATATTTTCCCAAAATACGTATTTACTTCATCTTGTCACTTCACACGTAATCTCAAATTTCCTATTGTACTTAAAACCCATATGCTAACAAAGAAACATTTTGACAAACAACTATAGCATCATAAATGATAGTTCAGTGGTTGGCATTCTATCACTTTCTAGAAAATATGAGCTGGTAAATAGAAATCTTTCTCACAGCAAGCAGCCCTCAGCTAGGAAAATTAGTTTTATTAACCAAAAAATCATTCTTAGAATTGATGGCTGTGTAGATGACCTTTGGCCTACTGTAATATAGCAATGTGTCTAGCGCAGTAAAAATGCCAGAGTAAGACAAGTCCCACAAAAGGCAATAAAGGCACAACATTCCAAAGACAAATGCACTTGAGACCCAGATGACAGCCATGGGAAGGGGGGAGTAATCAGTTATGAGAAATGACAGTGTTTTGGCAGCCTCGGTTACTTTAACTGACAGGACAAATAAAACTAATGTAAATTATTTTTTTTAAAGACCATGTTACAAGAGATACAAATATAAATCAAAGTTAGTTTTAGACTTTGATTTAAGTCAGTTGGGTGCCCCTCCTTTTTCAATGCACTGAGGTCGGCATTTCCCTGTTACAAACATTAAAACCTTTCTTATTTTTCTACTAATTTTTCCTTGCTTATTTGATTTTATCCAAGGTTTATTCTGCTGTTAATCCTCTCAGATCTACTTTGCCCTTCCCATATTCGCTTTGAGGCGTATCCTCATTGGGGTGTGCTTATGGTTAAGTGCAAATCCCCCATGAATTTGATTGGGAATCTAGAGGGCAGTCCATTAACATGGCCTTTGTTGTTTCAAATGCAACCTTTTCTTAAAAGATTTCAACATATTCTAACTTTGGATTTCCTAAATTCGGATCCTAAAACACTGACATGACTTACTTTTAAGATGCCTGTAGGCATTTTCTGGGAGACAGAAATGCAAGTCTTTCCTAAACTCTGTTTATATTTATTTTGCGACTAGAAATAAGAAACAAAAAAGTGAACATGCAAAATAAATGCCCTCCTCCTGATGAGAATTCCTCACTCAGCATATCACTCCCAGAATTGGGACGAGCGGAGTCCACTGTGTTTGCTGGTCAAAGACAGGCTATTGGGATACTTGGTAAAGAATGGGACACAAATCCAGGGGCTTTTGAAGTCTTTAGTGGCTTAATGTTCAAAACTTTGCTTCCTCAAGATGAAGGTTCAAACACAATTTAGGTCAAAGGTTAAAGAAGTCTGCCACTTCAGTGGACAGATAAGGGTTTTGAAGGTTGTGGCTGGGGCCTGGTGGCTGGGCCAGGCTGGGAAGATAGAGGATAAAGAAGATAGGGCTCCACCCTCCACTATCTGCCTCTGACTTCCTTGAGAACTAATTGCATTAAATTCCTCTCCTTAATAAAGAAGAAAATTCACAACCACCAGAAAAGTAAATCCTACCTTTGTTCTGGCAATAACTAGGTCAGCACCATCCGTTTCCGCTGCCGGGTTTCTGCGGCCAGGGCTTCTTCACAAGAAGTCCCAGGTATTTAGGAAACTGTGCTTGGCTCAACTTTCCCCTCCCCCCATCTGAGGACTCCGGTGCCTCTTAGTCAGAGAGAGATGGAGTTGGCAGGTGATTCTCTCAGAAGACCCCTGAGTGGAGACAGCGGATCTGAGGTCTACTCCCCACCAGCCTGATGTGGAACCGAAGCATCACAAACATAGACGCTGCATACAGAGATGCCACTGCCACATGAAAGCAGCTTAAAAGCACGGAAATTTAATTTTTTTACAACCCCTTTTAATGGGATTGGATTCAGCGCTATACATTTCACGAAGTCTGCCTTTAAAAAAAAAAAAGAGAGAAAATCCATTCGCATTTCCCCCAGCCTCCTGGTTCTCTCCGCAGACTCATCCGTACAGCTATCTACCCACCTCTGCATTAATTATAAAGCCAAGATAAGGACTTTCCTATATGAGCAGTAAGACAATAGAAGCCTTTGGATATAGTTCTGAGGTATCAGAGGAGAGTAACACGGGCTATAGATGTCAGTGCAAACACAGACGGTAAATCTCCCCTATGCAAGCGGGCCAGGTGGCATTCATGATTTCCTCCACGTGCGTGGCCTCAGAAACGGAGACGAATGCTCCCAGGGCAAGATTTTTGTAAAGGAGGACTCAGCAATCAGTACAAACGATGAGTTCACGTGTGTGGTCCCGTGGCTAGAGCCAGGGAGTCATAGCTGGGAATTCCTGGGTCTTGTGATTACATCTGGTGCCAACTCTCTGTGCACCTGAGCCTTAGTTTTTCTCCACTTCTGTTTCCATGACTGTACGTGAGTATGAGTTGGCCACCAGGCAGTGTGATAAGCCATGACAGGGCTATGTTTCCCCTCCACTTTAGTGAGCCTCCCTGAAATACCTTTATGCATATCTTTCCCTCTTAGCATAGGTAGTAAACAGCGGAGGGCGTGGCCAGGCATGGAGTTGGCGCCCCAGAGGGAGCAGCTATCCTCCAGCTCACACAGAGGTGACCCTAGTTCCCCACATCTCTGTGTTTGAAAGATGCTTTGCCATCGGTTAGAAGTGCTTATGTCTTAAGAGAGAAAATCTCACCTCAAACCACAAATAAGTCCACTTGAGAGGGAATTAAAGAGTAGGGACGTGAAGCAAGCATGGGATTTAATTATCTGCACTTACGCGCGTCTTTCAGCAGCTGGCCCAGAGCAGGGCTTCACAGGCCCAGCAGATTCTGATTCACTGGGCTGAGGGGCCCTTGAGAGTCAGCATTTCTAGCAAGGTCCCAGGTGATGTGATGTTGTGGGTTTCTGGACCACGCAGTTGCAAAGAAGTGGTGTACTTTGAAATCCTGGTAGCAACAATTGTCATCACGAGCAACAGTTCTTTAATCAAACTAAACTTCAGTTTTTTCTTTTGCGAAATGGGCTGTTATGAGTGTCGTGGAAGTCTAGATGAAAATGATGAAGGCCCACGAGATGGCATTGGTAACAGGTGTGGCAGCAACAGGATTGATGGAATGTAGAAAGTGATGTAGAGAAAGGGTCAAGGGCAATCCCCAGATTTTAGTAGTGGATAGCTCAGTGAACGTGCCTGCATTCACCGAACGCAGAAGGAGAACATGGTTAGTGAGAGGAGGGCATTGGGGAGAAATGATGAATATTACTTGTGGCACATTGAGCTGGGCATCTGGGCTGGAGATGTAGGTTTGAGAAAGCTCACCATGGGCGACCGTGCGGGGTGATAGGAGAGGAGAAGCCAGGTCAGAACCGTGGCAAACACTCACGTGCAGGGAATGAGTGGCAGAAGAGAATCTATAAGAGAGACCTAGAAAGAAGTGGAGAGAAGGCCAGGTAGGTGTGGCCCCCTCTGCCAGAAGGTTAGGAATGTTCACACTGGCAAAGATTGGGTGAGTAGGAAAGGGAGCATGCTTGGGAGAAAAAATAGTAAATTCTATATTGCATACACTGATTGGGATGTAGAACAATGAAATATGGGGTTTGGGAATACAAGGTAGATAGATGCACCGGCAGAACTAGGCAAAGACCTCGGAGGGACAGCAGCATTTAGATGCAACCAAAAAAGACCAGGAGGGTGAGGGGCAGTGATTGGGAGGTGCCTGGGGGAGGAGAAACCAGGAAACCTACACAGAAGGTTTGGCAGCCAGAACATGGGGTTCACAAATGCCGAGGGAGGTCAGTTTTTATTTTTAAAATGTGGCGGCAAGAAAGGCAAAACAACAACAAAAACCTCAGAACTTCCTTAATGAAAATAATGTAAAAATCCTTTAACATAGTATCATCAGTATTAGAGATGGAAAAAAAATCAGTTCTAAGGGACCATTAAAATCTGCATCTCTACATCAACAACCCCACGAATTGAAAAGTTCAATAAAGCAGCTCTTTTGTAAGCAAAATGGAAAATAACCGATCTGAATACTTTTGGGCCAAACTGCTAGAAGCTTTTAAGAAGTCCATGTGTGGTCCTAGCTGGTTTGGCTCAGTGGATAGAGCCTCGGCCTTCAGACTGAAGGGTCCTGGGTTTGATTCCAGTCAAGGGCACATGCCCAGGTTGCAGGGGACATACAGGAGGCAGCTGATCAATGATTCCCTCTCATAATCAATGTTTCTATCTCTCTCTCCCTCTTCCTTCCTTTCTGAAATCAATAAAAATATATTTTTAAAAAAGAAGTCAATGTGTGCCTGAGACCTTCGTTATGCTCGTTTTGGTACAGAATATTAGGGTGTCCTTTGCACATTAGTCCTGATGCTACACTTCAGATAACAGCCTCTGTTACTCCTTTATTATTTATTTTTCTCTGTTGCCCCTTTAATTTCCCCTGCTTTTGCAGTGACCAGAAAGTCCATGTCAGTTCCCAGATCTAGAAATGGGCAAGTAAAAATCTCAGATGACACAGAACACAGTATGTGCTAGGGTCAGAATGAACACTAAGCCTCAACAACATGACTTTGCTTCATTCGTCTTGACCTCTCAGACTTTAGCTCACCCCGGACCCAGCCCACACAGGCCCTTCACAAATGTTGCTGAATGAAAGGCAACGTAAAATATTGCATTTAACAAGCCTCTGCTCAAATCCCACTACTTCAGAGGGCTTTTCCCGAGGAATCCCACTCTCAGAAAGCACTTTGTACTCATGGATTTCTAAATAAGCTTTTAATCTCACCATCTTGCAATTATTATTATTCATGTGTTGTTTTTAATTATTCTCATATTAATGTGTGTGCGTGTGTGCAGGCAGGTGCACATGTGTTTCATTTCCTCAAGTGACAGTAGGTCCTTTATTTTCCTCAGAAGTGCCTGCTACAGGTCTGGGAACAGTGGCTGTGTAAAAATACTTATTGATTAAATATCTCTCTTCTGCCTGGACTGCACTGTCAGATATTTTAATTGCTGCCAATGATTCTCTTGTCCCGAGTATGCATGCTTTTCTACGTCACAGAAAAATGAAAAATTATAAATGTATGAGCGCTAGGATTTCATAATAGAATAAATTTCTAATAGAATTAACTCTTTTCTGGAAGTCTAGTAGAGAAAGCCTTTATTGTTTGCCAGCAAACTGGCACAGACACCTGAAGACTAATATAAGGTAGATAATATATCACAGCCAACCTGGATTTCTTACATAGGAAACACAGACTGCACTTTAATTCTGCAGAACATGGGTAAACCAGGCTCCCCATTTCACTTGCAAACACACATATTTTGGGAAAGACTCAGAGTTCCAATCATGCAAACTAAATGGTTTCCTTATGATTTTCTTCAAAGCAGGCAGTTCCTGATGAGCATTCATTTCAGTAAGATCCTTTTGGGAAGTAGAATGTTTTCCAAGTCAGAGAAGAATCCTTTCTGTTTGAAGGAACAATATTAAAAAGGGTAGGTGCTCCCCATTCCATTGTAGGAAAATACAGACATCAAAGAGCAATCTCTGCTTTTCTTGTGACAACCATAAATACAATCTTCATGTAATCACATAACTAAAATATGTGCTTTTCATTGGCTCAGCATAACATTCACTCATTCATTCAACAAGCATTTAGTGAGCACTTACTATAATATGTTAGACACTGGTCTAGGTGCTGAGAAAACAAAATTCTCATTCCCAATGATGACATTCTGGCTTAATAAAATAACACTAGCTCATGGCATTTTTAACTAAAAGAGTTGCTAAAATGTTCATTTTTTCTGGATTACTGCTGAATATTTAAAATTATGAATAACACAATTGTAAATGGAGGACATAAATGTTATTCATATAAAAATTTTAAAGTATTTTCTGAATGCACTATTTTAAGCCCACCAAATACTAATCACATCAAAGAACTACTTCCTATCTTACGTAAGGGGCATATTGAGCCTCTTAGGAAATGCACATTTTCCTAATTTTTAGGCTTTTATGATGAATTACATGGGGTCATCTGTAACAGACAGCCTGATCACATACCAGATTAATAAACAGAATCTTTTCTAGGATTAATAACAAAGGATTTACTTAAAAAACTTCTCTGACTTATCAAAAATGAGTTCCAACCCATTCAAGACTTACTGGTTTTATTTTTCTCTATGAAGCTTCTAGAATGAACAAAGTCTTCCCATGCCAAGTCTTAACTCTAGCTCAACACAGGTAGCTGTGTTTTGAAAAGAAGATCATTTGAGTGATGAATTCTTTTGGCCTACATGTTGACCTGTTGTTCTGTTTCCCAAAGCTGTTCACATGTGTGGTTATTATAATAAAGCTCAGCTATTGAAAACCCGAAGCTACGCATCACAGCATGTGCTTATTATATGACATGTTTATTATTTTTCTTTCTGTTGGTTTTATGGTGAGTTCCCACTGTGACAGATGAGTAACTATATACATATATTTGTTTCTGAGGTGTGTGAGTTGGCTCAGAGATAGACAACGGTATTGGCCTCATCTGGGCTGTAAGCTTATTAGGATTCTAAGAACCGTAAAGGACTGAAGGAGGCCCTAGTACCTTCGGGCAAAATAGACTGATTTTCCTAGACAAACACTTTAATTCAAAGCTCACTTATTAATGTAACTATTAATTCATTTGTCTCCATCCTCTGGTACAAATAAGGACAGATGCATTATCTTGTGGGAACGCTAATGTTTTAAACCTCATTTCTTCATCACTTTCTTGTAATTCACCCTTTAGAGACATCATTGATTCTGGTGTAGGAAAGTCCAACTTGTTGATTGCTAAGAGGAGAGAGAAGCCAATCCCGTTGTTCATTGATAGTACCTGATAGAAGAGCAGTGATCCCATAAAAAATACCTCGTTTTTAACATTTGCTTAAAAATACATTCTTAGAAAATCTAGCCTCTGGTCAAAGCATCAGATACTAGAAAATCAAGTTGGTTAGTATTTTTGAGGTCTGCTACTTTGTCACATTTTTCTTTTCATTAGAGACTTTGGTTTCTCACTGGTTCTTGATTAAAATTCCTTGGATTGCCTCGAAGTGCAATCTCTTAGACAAATTCAGTTGCCTTT
This sequence comes from Murina feae, assembly GCA_004026665.1. Taxonomy (NCBI): domain Eukaryota; kingdom Metazoa; phylum Chordata; class Mammalia; order Chiroptera; family Vespertilionidae; genus Murina; species Murina feae. Next base: position 25,010 of record PVJC01000994.1, read on the forward strand.
AAAAACAAAACAAAACAAAAACGCGCCAGCAATAGAAAGCCCAGTAGGAAAAGAAGCATTATTCTAGAAAGCAGCAACCCTGGAAAGACAGTTTTGTTAGTGGAAACACATTAGTCTTTCACAAACTAAGCAACGGTGATATTTACAGAGCAGTTTATAAAAGGTCAGAGGCAGGGCTTCTGCCAGGGAGTGACACATCTCCTCGCAAAAGGGAAAACAGGATTTCCCACAGGGTCCAGGACATGTTCTCAGGATTCCAAGACTTTTAGGTTTTATTTCGATAACAGAAGGGAGGTGAGCAGTTATCAAGACAGAATTTTTCTTTGCAGTCATAATTCTCCACTGAGGACTGTTATAGGATAAGATCTTAACATTTAAGTCATTATTTCCCAAAGTGGACACCCCTGATGTATTGTGGTGTGTGTGACAATAATTCCACCCTTTAAGAAGGTGTCCAGCCACTATTCAAGTTTGAGACCCGGTGCTCTGCAGAGTGACCCGCTCCTCGCTGCAGAAGGGGCCGGCAAAGGTAGAGGGCGCCACCGTGAGGCTCCCATTTCAACGCTTGTCATGTCGATTGTGGCGGGGTGGAGATCACAGGGAAGCAGTGCTGTCTGTGGAGGAGACATCAGACAGTGCAGTGAAAAGGGTAATCCATTTATTTTTAGAGAAGTTTTCCACTCAGAGATCATACACGCTGCAGATCACAGAAACACATGCAAGCATGAAATTTAATTTTTAGGAACTCTTTCCTGAGGCTTCCGTAGAAAGCAGCAGTGAAAGAAAATGATAATCATAACATGGCAATTATAGAGAGGTTTGGGGGGAAATGGAAAACTTTGCTAACACACAGTCTAAAAATAATTTTTTTGTAATTAATAAGAGTCATGCAAGCTGCATGATTTTAGCTCAAAATAGCTAAATCAACATTCCAGAGACAATACTTTGAAACTTTAAAACAGTAAAAAAGAATGATGAGTATGTTTCTCCCCTCCATGTGACTTTTCCCCCTAGTGATTCAGAATTTATAAATGTGATATTGATGTACGAGGCTTCCAACAAATGGAATGAAACCTGTAGTCGAAACAAAAGCTACACATTTGTGCTTTCGGCATGAAATGAGAGACTAAGCGAAGGCCTCCCCAGATTATTAAAAGGAAACAAAGTGGATTATGTTAGTGTTGATGCACTCCTGCATGCCATTTGCAGCAAGTAAATATAGCAAATGAAAAAAAGAAATGCAAACATTATTTTTTCCCAGGGGAAATAATTCCCTTTCCTTTCCCATTAAAAGATTATTTCTGAAAAACAATAACAAAAAGTTTATATCCTTTTTAAGTATCTCAACACCCCTTTTTAATGGCATGTCTTGAACTGAACACTCAGTGAATATTTGCTTCAAGAGAAAATTGCTATTAGACATGTCTACTAGCGCTCCGAAAAGACACCGGCACAGTAGAATACTGACGTCCTGAAATTCCCCAGTATTTTATCAATCTCCAGCAGAGGCATGACTTTCCAAAACTTACTTAGATCTTCTTTGGTGGCAAAAGGCACAATGCAATGGACATGCAAACTGTAGAAGGACTACTTAATCACTGACATGATATTATCACACTGACACATGAGTGACCTTTCCTCAATTGAAAAAAATCTTTGGAAAGAACTTTTAGCTGAAGTACAGGTTAAATGACTTTTTTTTTTTTCTTGAAAATTTTGGATGAAATAACATATGAAGAAAATGTGAAAATTCACTTACGAATGTTTGGTCTATGAAAATGCACAGTCTATATTGTATATATTTTTTTCAAAGATTGCTTCCTTGGTTGCATTGATGTAACGCTCTCTACGTCCAGCGGAAAGAAGGGAGGTCTCAAGGAACTGAATTCTTACATGTCAGGTTTTCCAAACCGTCATGCCTGCAACAAAATAATTTATCAAATTGTCCAACTTTACAGCGGTCCCAGACACGGGACATTTTGCCCGAGTTTGTGCCTCCACACGGTGCTAATCTCACTCCCAGGGCTGCAAACATGATGGCTGAAGTGACAGCCGGGCTACAAATCCGTCTGGCAGCTTCATTAGACATCTCTTGCCCGACTGATTAAACTGCAGTTAAGACCCTCTTTTATTTTTTCAAGCCTTTTGTTTAAATTAAAAGGTCATGTTTTTAAGCAAACAATCTGCTGCTTCCCTCACTCCAGCACCGTAAAACAGTTATATTATTACTAGTGTTACGTCAAGTGGGGAGTTAGCTTCCCAGACCCCGGTAGAGGCCCCTCCCCTCTGGATAGCCAGGACATTAGGGAGGGAGGGAGGGGACTGTTTATTTGTAGGAGAACCTGGTACAGGGGGGCTGGCTGGGGAACATTAGAGTTGTCCTTTAAAAACAAAATCTTAGTAGCTGTCAATGGGGAAACTGGGTTTGATATGTAAGACACACCTGCAATTTGGACATTCTGCCATTAAAATTTTAGCTGTGGCTTTTTTCTTTAAGTTAAGTGGACACCATTTCTTAGACCTCTGTATCACAGCTCATTTTTTAAAAACAACCCTCCAAAATCAAATTTCTCAAAGCATGAATTATTGCATCCAGACAATATAATAGAAATGTACTCCACACCTTACATAATACTTGCTAATTTTGTACTCTAGGTCCTAAAAATGTAATAGGTCTTGAGGTTCCTATTTTTATTAAACAGAGAGCGGGCTCCCACTCACCATCCCCTACCGCAACAGTAGAGCCAAACAGGGACATCTGGGAAACGTCGCTGACTCTTCCCTGTGGTTTGCCGGTGTACCTGGCAAATACAGGAGGCCCATCTGAGAGGCAGACCATTGCTGAGCTGTTCCAACTTCATGCGCGACCACTGAAGGCTGTTCCCCGTACATTTCACAGCAGGCCCCAGAGGAAGAATCTAAAACCTAGAGACTTTGGATGTGGGGAAATCTCTGTGTCAATACAAGAGAGGAAGACTCTGTCGGCTTGCAGCCTATTTAGGCCGTTGTTTCCCATGGTTTGTATTGCTTATAATGCCTGCCTTTATTTCATAATGTGTTGACCTGCCTCAGTGTGAGACCCAGTTTCCTCGCCATGAAAGTGATGAAAGAAGGCAGGTCAGGAAACACCTACACAGATGTTGGGATTGAGCTAGGAACCGAAACCTTATTTCCCACAGCTGACACTTTTCATTTGTTGGTTATAGAATTGTGTGCTCTTATCTGTTATTAAATTCTATGCAAAATCGATTTTTGAATTGGATTTTGTCTTTTTTTTAAAACATTTTTAATTGTAATTAAATCCTCCAAAATCTTCAAGGGTTGAGTAGAAGTGGTGTTGGCAAACTCCTACTGAGCATCAGCAACTCGGTGTGAACAAGGTTAATGAACCATATTAAAGAAATGATACTGCTTTTTCATTTTCATTTTAAGGAGACTCAATGTAGGAGAAATAAATTTGCATATGGCTACTGCAGATAAAATTCAAAAGTTAAAAAAAAAAAAAGAGACAGGCAAGTTTTTACATACTTGGAATGTAGACAATTTCCAGTGCTTCGAGAATATTGCTAGGTTTTCTGTACCACAAAGCCCACATTCTTAAAATACAGTCGTGTGAGCCTACTTGTGGGAGACTTTGCTCTCGTTGATATGTGGGGAGTTTACACATGAACATTAATGAGAAAACAAAATAAAAAAATTTAAATTTAATTAGTGACTTTTTAAATTTCTCTAACTTTCTGATGCTGAAAATCAAAGCAAAACAAAACATGAAACTGGTATAGAAAAATAAAATTCAGGTAATGGTAAGTCAAATTATTATTTAACCTAAAAATGTAAAATAATTTAAAAGTAGTCTAAAAGAGATTAACAATGAAAATGCCTTTGAAAAATATTTTAAAATATATAAAAAGTATATTTCTCTCCTTGCAAATTTCACCAAGTAAAAAAATTAGAGTTTGCCATTAAGCTTTTAAAATTTTTTTCCATAAAAAATAGGTTAACACCTATTCTAACTTAGAATCTTTACAGGTGTTACAAGAGTATGTTCCTATTACAAGTTAACTCCAAAGTAATTTTAACCTTAAAATGAATTTACTAGTAAATTGCTTAAGGAAATATATATGCAAAAGGCTTCGTACTTCATGTTAAGCAAATTTTAGATTGCTGTTATTATTAGAGTAGTTCCCAGGTAACTATCTGACTACTCAAGACCAAAGTAATTGATATTCTCTAATTTCTATTCCTGGTCCTATACTTCAATAAAATAAAGTCAATTGTTATTTATGGAAAACAAATAAAAGCAAATAATTTCAAAATATTTTTAGCTATCAAAATCTTCTTTTTATATATATATATATATATATATATATATATATATATATATTTCTTTATTAATTTCAGAGAAGAAGGAAAAGAGAGATAGAAACATCAATGATGAGAATCATTGATCGGCTGCCTCTTGCACACCCCCTAATGGGGAATCTAGCCCGCAACCCAGGTGTGTGCCCTTGGCCGGAATTGAACCCGGGACTCTTCAGTCCGTAGGCTGACGCTCTATCCACTGAGCCAAACAGGCTAGGGCTCAAAGTCTTCTTAAAATTAAGTTAATGTCAACAAGTCTAGGCCCTACAGTTTCCCCAAAATAACAGAACCAGTTTGGCAGAGAGAGTCTGAGATATTTTTGCAGTCTGTCTTAGGATGTTTTTAACTCTGAAAATAACCTATTTTTTCCATTTGAAAATCTCTACCAAGTGGGTCACCATCCAAATACTTTACAGTTTTTTCCCTTCATTAATCATGTAAGCTCTAGATATGCTTTTTTAAAAGTCTATTAATATTGATCTATTTGGCGAAGTACTATCAGCTATATGCAAAAGCCATTTTAAACAGGTAGGAGATGAAAAATACCAGCACACAAGTGTGTGTGTTTAATTAGGAGGTATACTGTACTTAGGCACATTCTAATGAATAATAAATGATGTTTTATTTCCTGTGTCTGAGACACAAAGCCAAATAATCAAGAATCAAAGCAACTCAAAGTATTAGGTAACAATCAGTAAACTTGGGTAAGGTCCTTTTTCCCTCTCAAGTTTAATTGGCTCATTGTTCCCAGGAACTAGAAACCATGGTTGGTGGCAGTGCTGAAGTTTGCTTCTATAAAGGAAGATTAACATATTCTGGAACTTTACACTAATCCTTGTTTTGAGTTAATTCAAGAAGATTGGATTAGTAATTCTTACCTACCACCCACTAGAAGGGACCCCAGCCTCTTTTCTTTGACAACCAGTGGTATTGTGCACCTTCTGCGAATTATTTCCCACTGAAAACATTCTCAGAAAAGAAATTGTGTTAAAGGGAAAAAGAAATTTTTACATGTTGGGGCAAGGAGGGGTGAGGGGAACATGAGAATCAAGGACTCTCAAAGACAAACCCAGTAGTTTCTTTATTATCAGGTTGGTGCACATTTGGTTAATGTGGGCAGTGCAGGGGGATTCTGAGAAGTTCACTCATTTCCTCGGCACTGAATCAGCTTTTCTCTGCTCCCCTTCTGGGATGGACTGCTGCAGAAAGATGGGAGTAAAGGCTTCATCCTCACAACCCTTCTAGAACCATCTCTACATCTTTTCTTTCCTGGTATTCCCTCAACTTTCAGATATGACCAAGGAAAAGTGACTGAATAATTCTCCAGGGGAGTGATCACTTAACTCTGCTCTAAGAAGATAATACTGTATATACCTACTGATGTGGAGTCTTAATAGGAAAAAATACCAACAAAGTCAAGTCCAGCCAAACCCTATAAGAAAGATGCCTTTGGCCTGTAGAGTCAGATCTCAGAGACCTGTTTGTTACCATGTGCCTGAAGAGTTTTGATTTTTCATTTATGAATAAATACCTGAAAATCTCTTTTTTCCCCCCTGGGTTTCTTAAGCTATAATGGACATATAGCACTGTATAAGTTTAAGGTGCAAGGCATAATAATTTGACTTATGTATACTGTGAAATAATTACCAAAATAAATTTAGTTAACATTTATCACATCTTATACATACAAAGAAAAGAAAAAGAATTTATTTTCCTCCTTGTAATGAGTACTCTTAGATTTACTCTTAACAACTTTCAAATATGTCACATAGCAGTGTTAAATACAGCCACCGTGTTGTACATTACATCCCCACGACTTATAACCAGAAATGTGTATCTTTTGACCACCTCCGTCTTGTTCTCTTTGTGTTCCCTCCTTTACCTTTCTCACACTCATGAACTGTGAACCACAGCTACTCATGATCTCTACTACCTTCCCATGTGTGAGAAAACCTTCACTGTCCTTGTTTTTCTTTGGTTACTTTTGCTACAGAACAGCCAGACGGACCTTCTGTTAATGACAGTACATAGTTAATTGATGTTTTTAACTATCAAAATCTATTAGAAACAGATAAAATCATCTACTTTTATTCTATAATGAAACTCTGAATGTTAACTATTGCTCCAAATAATCAAAATAATGTAATTTGAAGCTGAATTGTCAATAAATTAATTTTAAAAATTAATCTGATGTTTAAGATTACTTGACCTTATTCCTTTAAGTGGGTTCCAGCCAACTGAAAACATCTATTGTGTTTACTAATCATTAGATGGAAAATACTAATCTATGATTTTGAGGAATTTGAAAGGAGCCAAGGAGCAGATAATTAGCATCTACTCAACACCAGGCACTAAGTTAAGCAATTTCTATCCAATCCCCAGTGAACAGGCATTAACTTCCCAGTTGCATAGGTGTAGAATCTGAGAAGTTAGACAACCTGCTCAGGGCCCTACAGGTAGGATACAGATTTGAGTCCAGGCCAGTTGAACTCCAATATTCACATTGTCTTTCAGTACCAAGTGTCTTTATGTTTCAGATAATATCTTCCTGAGAGCTACAAGTCAATAAGTTAAAAGCACTGAACAGCAAAGGGATTGACCTAGTTACACTTTTACCACCCAGCAGATGACACTGACTGAAGGAATGGGAGGATGAAAGGCAGAACATGAGAGAAGAGCTTTAAGCAAGACCCCTCCTAGAAGGGCAGGCCTAGGTAGGACTCCAAAGCATTCTTGGCAGCCAGGATGCCTACGGTAATGAATACCTGGAAACATCATAAACGCATCTCCACATGTGGAAGTGAGGGCTTCAAGAAAGAACATCACCTACTTCTAAATTATGCTTCTTCCTTCCTAACCCAGCCTTGGTCTAGAAACCAGTCGAGCCATCCTCCTGGCTTATAAAGGAAAATCACAAAGCAGTCAGAGTCAAAACCCAGACCCTCTGCCCCAGTGCTGTTGGCCTCTTGCTAGAACCTCAATCCCATATTTGCTGGCTCTAAAATCTCATCCCATGACACCCATGTGCATCCTTCCTCCTCCAGCTCCTCTATGGTCTTCCATCAACACTGGCTTAACTCACCCCTTCCGTCCTGGGGTCTCCTGTTAGCCTCAGATAGGGTCTCCTATTGGCTCCCCTGCATGGCCCTCTAGGGCTTCCCTTTGGTCTAGTCACACCACCTCGCTTGGTCTCTTCCTGCGACTGGGGAGTCTGACCCCACCACAATACAGTCAGATGAGTGGGAATCCTGCCAAGAACAGGGCAACAGTGGCTTTCAGCATGAACTTGGCTTGGCTCTTCCTGCTGCTCCCGCCTCAGCCATCTGTGAGAGAGGGTTGGGCCACAAGACTTGCACCACAGTTTCTGCTCCTGCTCCTTTCCGCTTCATCTTTCACTTCCTTAGGGAAGGGAAGGAAAGAGAAGAGGAGAAAAAATGAGGGAGTGCTAGAGTAGAAAGTAACTTTGAGACCAAGGTGAAGAGCTTTGAAGGGAAGATGGGAGGGGAGAGGGGAGGAGTGGAGAAGGGAAAGGTATACTGCAGAGTCTGAGTCCCCCACAGGAATGGCTCAGTGGTGCTTCTCTGGTCCCTCCTGCCCCATCCCCGCATGCCCTCTGTGTGGCTCTGATGTCTGGGTTACTGACTCTAGGGTTCTGGGTTTTGTTTGTTTGTTTTTCCATGAGGAAAGACACCTCACAGAGGAGGGGTGGGGAGCAGCTCTACTTTAAAGCAGCATTGTCTGAACACCTCAGCTCTGTCCTGACCCCGCTAGTAACACCAAGGGATCAGGCAGCCCCTCCTCACGGAAGGAGGCCCCCTCTCCCCACACCAGGATCTGGGATCTGGGTTTAGGGGCCTATGAGAGTCTTGGAACTCTTTCCTGCTCCATGTCCCCTCCCTCTGCTGGATGTAATGTGTGTGAGTCACATGAACTGTTCACATGCACACTCCATGACCAGGCAGCACAGTCATGCCTATGCATATATATAAATGTGGCAGATGGATTACTACCCTAAACTGCTATCTCTGCCCATCCTCCGAGCATTCTGCTCTTGAAGGATACATGGCCACTCACCACTTGAAAAAATGAGAAGGCACATTGCCTTAACGCATGCTTGTTATTTGTTACTGTGTCCTCTTGCTCACGACATTTTCTGTGATACTCAACGTTCCCTGAGACCCATTCCCTCTACTGCACCAGGGACCTGGAGAAGATCTGAACCTTGTCCTCGTGAGGCTCACAGTGTCATAGGTGACAGAAGTTTGGCTAGTGAGGAAATAAAGTTGAATGACGAGTTAGAGCTGTTAAGTGTCCATATATACCTGTTGTTTCTGAGTATTTATTACTAGTGTCCCCTTCCAGTCTCAAACGTGTCCTGTTTAAGAGGATAAATTATATAGTTGGCCTGGCTGTTGGGTGAGTATATATACACACACACACACACACACACACACACACACACACACACACTACTATCAAGCTAAACTCCTGAACTTTCCTTAAAGATATATCTTCCCACTGGCTTGCATGCCTCAGTGGTTGAGGGTCAACCTGTGAACCAGGAAGTCACAGTTCAATTTCTGGTCAGGGCACATGCCCAATTTGTGACCTCTGACCCCGGTATGGGGCATGCAGGAGGCAGCCAATCAATGACTCTCTCTCATCATTGATGTTTTTATCTCTCTTTCCCTCCCCCTACCTCTCTGAAATCAATAAAAACAATTTTTTTTTAAAAAAGATACATCTTCCCAAGAAACCCTGTTCCCAAGTGTAAATAAGTTTCCGTGGATGTGAAAGAGGGTTCTAAATCTAAATTCTAATCTTTCCTCCAAAATCACATGCAGTAATCACAACAGGAGAAAGCAAGCAAGCTGGCATTTATTAACTTGCTATATGTTAGCCAGGGATGGGAAGTAGATTTCAGAGGCATGTTGTTCCCAGCAAGTGGTGGTGTCTGTGGGAGCGCCCTCTGGAATTCAGTGAGCCTTGCCCATGCTGCTGCTCAGAATGCACCACCTACCCTCCAGCTCGGCAGCATCTGCAGAGGGAGGGGGCTGTGGGTTAGCTCTACTGACAAACACTTTGGTTTCTGAGTGTACTTTCCTGACTATATTTCAGGACTTCAGGTTTATTTAATAAATTTTGCCATTCGTCTTGATCCTTTTTTTCTGTTTTCCCAATATTCTTTTTGGACTGTGTTCATAAAGAAAATTATCTGACATTATACCCAGACTCAATATTTTGTTTTTTGCTGTCCTATATTGAAATCTATAGCATACATATGGGGATATGCACTGGTTTGTTCCATGGAGTCGTCAAGGCTCTTTGAGGGGGTTCTAGTGAATCAGAGCCAGGTCATGGTAGTTTATTTTATTTAAAAAAATTTTTTTTTTGTTAATCCTCACCCAAAGGTATTTTTCCATTGATTTTTTTTTTTTTTTTTTTTTTTTTTTTAGAGAGAGTGGAAGAGAGAGGAGAGACAGGGAGAAACATCAATGTGAGAATGACACATGGATTGGTTGCCTCCTGCTCGCACCCCAACCAGGGCTGTAGAACCTGCAACCAAGGTACATGCCCTTGGCTGGAATTGAACCCAGGACCCTTCGGTCTGTATGCAACGCTCTATTCACTGAGCCAAACTGACTAGGACCAGGCCAAGGTAGTTAAAGCCTTATAAGGTATTTGATTGCCTCACTTAAATGAGAAATTCAAAGGTAGGTTCGGGTATAGCTACATCTAGGGTTAAGTGCCATTCAAACTCTCTCTGTCTCTTTGATTTACCTTCCACTATATGTGGTCCTGATTCATTTTCTTCTTTTGCAAATGTTCTGCTTCAAAGGGCCTGTGAAAGATAGTTGCCAGCAGTTCCCAAACACACACACACACACAACTACTTTCATATACTAAACAGAAAAAGAATACTAGAAATGCCTAATGATATATCATATATAACTTATTCTAAGAGCCCCTTCTGTTTTCCCTTCTTTCCTTCCTTTATTTTTCTTTAAAATTTTCAGCATTTGAACACCTCTAACATCAGAAAGTATCTTAAACATGCTGTCACCAGATGGCAGTTCAGACACGGTTGTCCTTACCTCGACATATGCATCAAAACTTGAAGAATGGGTGCCTGTGGCTCAGAGGGAAAATCCCAAGACTGTAATGGAGCACTCTTTTCAGAAATATTGCATCTCCAATACTCTTGATGGCACCAGGAACCCTGGGAAAAAAAGATGTGTAGTAACAACCGCAAGTCCAAAAGTGATTCAGGAGAATGGAGCACTGTGTAGAAAGAAGTTTTAGAAATACTATTAGTTTTGTTGATATCTTCTTTTCATTTATGCACAAGAGTTAACTACGCTAGAAATCAGTATCTAAATAAGTCAAAAGGAGGTCTTGCAGTAAATATAAATGCAATAAACATAAAATTTCATAATGATGCAACTTATAACTGAGTGCAAATGAAATAGGTGATGTCTGCAAATCCACAACCATTTTCTATTCATTGGACCAGGATCATAGACAAGTCCCAAGGCTGAGCTGATAGAAGTATTGTCTTATGGCATTCTAATACTATGTCTGATCTGCATTAAAACTGTTTTAATGCAGGTGTAACTCACATATAAGAGTACATTAGTTTCAGGTATGCAACACAATGATTTAATATCTAATCTAATAAAAGAGTAATATGCTAATTTTGTCACTTGGCTACATCCCAAGCCACATCCATCAGCCAATCAGAGTGACTATATGCAAATTAACCCAACCAAGATGGCAGCCGCAGCCACAGAACTAGAGCAAATAGGAGGCTTCATTGCCCCGGCGATGGAGGAAGCTGCCTGCCTAGGCTGGCTGTGGCCTCCACTCAAGGCAACAAAATTTCAATTATAGAGCCAACCTTGCTGGGAGCTTGGGTGGCTGGGGGCTGTGGCCAGCCTGCAAACAGCCATCAGCCCCTCACCCAGGATGGCCCCACCTTAATGGGGTGAGGGTCCCTGCTTGGGGGATTGGCCAGCCTGAAAACGGCCCTCAGCCCCTCACCCAGGCTGGCCAGGCACCCCAGCAGGGCCCTCCTCCCTGAAGGGGATGTGGCCAGCCTCAAAATGGCCCTCAGCCTCTCACCCAGGCTGGCTAGGTAACCAAGCGGGACCCCCATCCTGATCCAGAACACCCTTCAAGGCAAACCAGCTGGCCCCCACCCATGCACCAGGCCTCTATGTTATATAATAAAAGAATAATATGTAAATTGACCCTAACAGCAGAAAGACTGGGAATGACTGGCCACTATGACACACACTGACCACCAGGGGGCAGATGCTCAATGCAGGAGCTGCCCCTGGTGGTCAGCACACTCCCACAGGGGGAGCTCTGCTCAGCCACAAGCCAGGCTGACGGCTGCCAGTACAGCAGTGGTGGTGGGAGCCTCTCCTGCCTCCTCAGTAGTGCTAAGGATGTCCAACTGCAGCTTAGGCCTGCTCCCTGCTGGCAAGTGGACATCCCCCGAGGGCTCCCAGGCTGCCAGAGGGATGTCTGACTGCCAGCTTAGGCCTGACCACCTGGGGATCAGGCCTAAGCCAGCAGGTGGACATCCCCGAGGGGTCTCAGGCTGTGAGAGGTCACAGGCCGGGCTGAGGGACCCCCTCCCCCCGAGTGCACAAGTATTTGTGCACTGGGTCTCTAGTTTGTATATATTACAAAATTGTCACCACAATAATCCAGTCAACAACCACTGTGCAATTCATATCCACACATGAGATCATGGATCAGGAGAGAACAGAGCTCCCGTGGGATGGTACAGCGGAAGAGTGCAGGATTCTAACTGCAAGTCTCACTCCTGGTGGCAACCTTAGGGGACCCACCTCACCTCTCTGGGCCCAATTTCCTTATCTGTAACAGAAATTGCATAATTACTAAGGTATCTTCTGGTTACAAAATTTTAAAGCTAATAATGGCATATATTATATAAACTTTGTGTTCTTATCACTGAACTACATTATTTTAGCTGTCAAGTATGACAGTTGTTTCACAAAGAAAATTTAATAATTCATATTATCTATAAGACATTAAAAGAACAGCATGCTAGAGCAGCAACATCCACAGTTTTTCCTAAATCCATCAAAATAGCATGGAATATCAGGTTAAGCATTATTAAAAATTTTTCTTTTAACCTGCCCATGCTAAACACACCATGCTACCCAATGTAAGTGCTAATGAGTTCAGCCTTATTAGGTGACATCAGGAAACACTGATTCTTGACTCTAAGTTATTTGTTCTGTAGATTGAGTCTGTCTGTGCAGAAAATACATCAATCAATTTCTCAATTTCGTCTCAAAGGAAAAGAAGAAGGAAGTGGTCACTAGGTAAGCCAGCCAGACCAAAAGCACCCCACAGCTAAAAAGCAGAGTGCAAAGAAAAAACAGCTTGGTGTTCAGAATTATCTCAAGTTTCTGTTAGAGCACAATGCAGACTCAATATTCAAGTTTACAAAAAAGTCTACCAACTCAAGAAAAGGTGGAAACATGGGAGAGATCTACACAGACAATGATTGCGGTTCTAATGAGGCTGGGTGCTGGCTCCCGCATGGAATATCAAGGCAGCCATTCTTTACTTTGTCCTAGTTGTCTTATTCATTTCTTTTCAGCATATCTGCATAGTAACCCCAGGATGTTGGTGCCTCTGATTTCTGCAAAACATGTAAACAGTAAGAAACAGGAAAAGAAAAGGGAAAGCTTTACTGGGCTTTGGGAGTCTAGTATTTGCAAAATGTACAACAGAGACTACTTGGAAATTCTGTGTTTGTGTGTGTGTGTGTGTGTGTGTAAATGGAGGCAATTAAAAATAAGTTATCCAGGGTCACAAAGGGAGTTAGTGCCTAGAATTAGAATAAGTCTGATTCCTGAGCCATTGATTAAATGCAAAATGGAGCTCCGATTTTAACAATGACTGCATCGGGACTTTCATGAGAGCAAGACAATTCCAGGACAGACAAAAGGAACATTTTCCTAGTACGAATATGTAAGATAGTCTAGTATGCCACGGAAGGAGAATATACAACCTCTGCCTTTTCAAAGAAGAGGTGCCAGCGAATGTGTTCATTCTAAACAAATGCTGTTGACCTCGCCCTCTTTTTAGACATGGGAACATTTTATTCCTAACCTTCTTTCTGCCTGCTTCTTTCTAGTTTCCTTCAGCAATTTATACTCCCCTGTATTGTTCTGTCATTTTTCTGTGTCTCAGAATACCTTACCCATATTTTTAAAAATGTGCTGCAAATAGAATGTAACACTCCCAGTGTGGCCTACCTGATAGAGAACGCAATAGTCCAGTTAACTCCCTTTTTTTTTTGCATCAAAGTATCAATGAAACCAATGTCCCCTGTAGCTTTAAAAAAATTTTTTTTTGTAAACCTTTCCCTTATTTTTATGTCAGTCTAAATATCTGACACACTCATATGTTATTATGTCACAATTTCCCTATCCCATACTTGATTTTTGGATCCACGGGGCAGGATTTTACATTTTTTTTCTTAACTACATTTCTTTTTGTTAGACCTCTTCCATTGAGATATTTTTAGATTTCTGACTTTGTCATCCAGAAAGTAGTTTTTCCAACCAGCATCAGACCATTTGCAAATGTATTAGCATATTCATTACATTATCATCCAAGTTACTGATAAAAATGATGCCGACAGAGAAGAGAGTCTGGTAACATGGAGTCTAAAACTCCCTTTAGGGAGACATTCATAAATTGCCCCTGTATCAGTCAGGGTTCAACCGGGAAAACAGACACCAACCTGAATATGTAAGACAGAGAGAATTTAATAGAGGGGACTTGTTTCACTAATAATGGAAGATTTGAGAAGTCAACTAGGGAACAATAAGGCAACTAAGAAAAGCAAAAGCAGGAAGTCATTGTCAATCATAGACTGAAGTATTCAGGGTTAGGAGTAAAAAAGAGGAGCCAGAGAGGAGACGTAGCCACTGCCAGAGCTGCCATGCAAGGCACAGAGGAAAGGGGAGAAATATACTCCACTTTCCTGCCATTGGCCTAACCCAGCTGGAAGCCAGCCGACACAGGAACTTGGAAACATAGCTGGCTTAGGTCAATCTCTGTGATATACAGTAGAGGAGAGCTCTTGAATCTTAAAAATTTCTCCATCTTCTTCCAAATATATATATTTGACCAAACATAGCAGGCTAATTTTTAAGTTGATAATTTTATATGACTCATGAATGATGTTATAAATATCCAAATGGCCCTTGGCAGTAAAAAGGTTCCCCACCTCTACTCTTGTTCATTCCTGTTAAATTCCAACTTGTTTGGGTTGGTCCACTGAGATATCTCTGAACACAGATTCTCCTTCTGGCTAACTCTCAGGACAGTCCAGGTTCACCCCAGTGCAGGGTCTTTGCACTTGTCGTCCCCTCTGTCCAGAGGGCTCTGGCCCAGGTGACTATCTGAATGCCTCCCATACTTTTTCACTGAAGATTCACTTCTCAGTGAGCCTTTTCTGACTTTTTAATTCAAAATCATAATCACCGTCTCTCTCCTCCCTTCTCTGTTTTACTCTCTTCCATAGTACTTACCACCTTCTGACATAATTACCTGCTTATTATCTGTTCTTCTCCCAACCCCCACTAGAATGTAAACTTTAAGAAGGCAGAATTTTTATCTGGTTTGTTCACTAATGTACCCCTAGAACCTAGTATGCAATTAATACTTTTTGAATGAACGAATTGAGGTCAGGACACTAACAAAGTCATTTATAGCAACTGGCTATTCTTGTCTCTTCACCCATCTTAGGTTCTCTTTAGTGTCACCTTCTACTAGCAGGGAGAACGGGTACAGAGTCATTCCTGTAACTGGACCCCAAAGGGATTAACCTCTCTATGGCAAGAAAAAAAAAAAGTTAACCATTAAGGATCTATTAGTGTTTGCATACATGTTAATTACTAAGGGGTCAATCGTCAATATTTTAAAACCCACGATTAAAGACCCCTGAAAGAGACATGAGTAGGTAGCAGTTCTGGTTTTTAATTGCTGTTCTAAGACTTGTCCCTTCCTCTCACCCACCCGTGACTCTCCTTTAATAAAGTTGCTATGGCTTAACCTTCTATGAGTGTAACAGCCATACCCTGAGAATGTGATTACAACTCAATGAGCCACAGGAAGTCTTTCCAGCACCCAAGTCAGAAATAGTATTTGTTCACACCTATTCCTTTACCTTTTCTCGATCTATAAAGAGGTCTCAGAGTGATAAAGCTAAAACCCCAAGCTCTTCACACATGAAGAGTCTTGTCATGACTCTGATGAAAGGTGACTGGTTTGAAATTTGTTTGGGCAAACTGTTTATTTCACTATCAGCCAATAATTATTGGCTTTATGATTGTTTTTTACTGATCAAGATGCCTTTAAACTTTTTTGAAATATGAATAACTACACAATATTGCATTTTTTTCCAGTATGAAGTTTTCTACTGAACATTTTTAATCTAAGCCTTCAGCACAATTGAAATTTTTGTATATTCTTAAAGTTAGAACTTTCTACTTTCAAAATATCACTTCCTTATGAAAACACTTGTCTTGTCCTCATAGTTTTTAAGTATGTAGTTTTTTCCTCATTTTTGGATTTTAAAATTAACTCTCTTTTTATTTTAACTATAGGAACATTTTACAAGTGCTCAGATCATAAAACATTGTTTAAGATCTATCAGGTAATGTCATTGTTATTTTAAAAATTAAACATGAAGGTATTCTAGCTTAGAGTCTTTGCTGTGGGTTTGGGAAGAAAGTCACAGTGAACGATGAAATGATCTAAGCTCTTTCCAACTTTCTTTAGGTTCTATCTACAGCGCTTATGATTTATTTTACAATATTTTGTAGTTAATAAAAATATGATTAAAGAAATATTTAATTGCATCTCCAGCACTAACCTAAAACTGTTTCAAATGACCTCCATTTTGTTATTTCACAACAGTCTTTTGTTCTGGGGTTTTCCATCTGTTTGGTAAGCATTTTTCAATGGAAGTCTCAATTAGAGGGGAAAAAAAGAGAGGGGGACAATCATTTAATTCAAAAATTAATTTGGAGATCAGGCAACTGACTTAGGCTCATGCCAGCAACTTAAAGCTTTCAGCCTTGGCCACATGATCTGAGGGAACTGAGCAACAACTGTCTGGCTGCTTTAATCCTCCTTAATTTGAGAGCAAAGAAACTCACATGTGTTTCTAAGAACATTTTCGGAGTACAACAAGTCCATTTCTGGGGACAACATCTAATGCCTTTGTTCCGCTGATCTCATGTATTCTAAATTAATTTTTAAACCTGACATAAGTAGAAGGTGGGGTGGGTTGGGGGAGAGAGCTAACAGCAAGGCATCTGTCTCATGTTGTTAAAATAACGGAGGCTCTGAGGACTTTTTTCAACCCATGACATGAGCTTCCTTCATGCTGTGGTAAAGCTGGGCCCAGTCACGAGCAAGACCTGAGTGGGGAATGTTCACCCTAACCTGCCTGTGAGAAGCTGGTGAAATGTGCACTAGGAGAGCGCCACCTGGCAGGCTTCTGCCCCCCTCCTCCCATCTCCCCCCCCACCCCCCCGCACCCCCCCTCCCACCCCGCCTTTTGTCTGGAGCACTCTAGGTTCACTGGTCTTTGGAAGAACTTAATTAAAATTTGTGGACAATTTTCCAGAAAGTAGATTAGACCCTTAGGATAAATGCATTCTGTTTGGGGGCTTTGATTCTCCCTGGTCTTGTGTTTCTTTGGAGGGAAAAAGCTTGGACTACAAATCGGGTGGATTTCCTATGCATTTTTCAGGTCGGATGATTTAAGAGGCAATTGAGTTCTTTAAATTTTTTTATCTTGGGTTTCCTCATCAACAGGGAAACTCGGGACACCAGGGAGGGCTGGATTTCCTTGGGCAACATTGTGAAGCAGAAGGTGTTTGTCTCCTGAGCTGTCTGTTTCTGCTTTCTTTAGCCTCTTCCCTCTTGGTTCCCATCTCCGGCCTATGACAAAACCACTGTCCCTAATGCAAAAATCCTTCTTGCCCTTCACCTACACAAAGCTAACCTTACTCTCAAGAATCTAACTAAATCCTTCAAACCAAGGAGTGAGCAACAGCTGGTGTCTCCTGATCCAAGTTCTCATCCAAAACAGAAAACCTCTTTCGAATCCTTGAAATATAGTCTTTAAGCCTCTTACTTTCAATGGAAGAAAGCTTTTTGTTTAGTTCCTTGATCAGCTGACTGATCTTTACCAATTGTCAAAACATTCTTACTCACATTGAGTGCCAACTGCCTCCCTAGAAATCCATTTTCCATTTAGGGTAAGTCAAGTACCCTCTCTCCTCAGATCTTTCCAAATAAAGTTCTTAAGGGCACTATCATGAACCAAAGGGGACACAAATTGGCCCAGGATTTTAAAGTCCATGAGGCCATTCCCACCTGAGAAGATGTAAGGATAAAGTAGATAAATTCTACTATTTTTCACAGCAATAACATAGCTAGGGAACCATCAATCTGCCCAAACCACTTGATGTTCTATCTGCCCTTCATTCCCCAATCCACTCTCTTACTTTCCCTGTCCTTGACAGCACACCCTTCCCCCCACCTCATACTACCCAATCCCAGCTTCTCACAATGCCTCAACAACAAAGGAAAGAGGGGTGTATGCCTCAGTGTCTGCATTATGTGCTTCATTTTGTTAATGGCAACCTGACTTCACATACCCAAACTGTTTGAGGTTTCCAACATGTGATTATTTTGGGAACATTAGCCACTGGGATGAAAACAAGCAGCAAGTCAAAAAGAAATTGCCTTTACTATTTTAATAAAGAAAAGAGATAGAGAGCATTCTGTGAATATCTGTCAAAAAAAATAAGTCTAGTTTGCTTCAGGTTTGAGGGGCTAATTTCTGGAAATTGGGCCTCTTTATTAAAGGGGAAAGGTCTGTGTTCTTTCTAGAACTATCATTATGAAAAGCTGTGGAGACATCAAGGGTGACTCACCTCTTGGCTTCCAAACTCAGACACAGAGTTTACCTAGTGCAGGAGGAAGCTCTGGTGCTGGGCCAGGTACCCAGTCTTAGTGTACAAACTCAGTCAATGCAGAAGCACCACCAGTGTAATTAAAACAGGGCAGGAAAAGAGACAGAAAGTCTAAATTCTCTCCAGTGTTGATGACAGCCGCAATCTGCAGCTCAGTGTCCCCATTCTACCATTTCCCTCTGGATTAGACTTGTTGCTGACAACTCTTTGATTTAGAGCACTGGCAGCCAGAGTTCTAGGGAGAAATCCTCTAGAACTATTTTTAAAGATGATCATTAGAATAACAGTACATTCACCTCGTTGTGCTTCACCATATATCATGCTGTAGGATGCATATCCCTCATACCCACAAAGGTCAAAATACATTGAAAACCAGTGGTTTGGCTTCCAATTCTCTATGCCTCTAATCCTGTAAGATGGGAGAACTTCCGTAGTCTTTTGGCATGAAATGTGGTTAATTCCATTTGTGAATAGAGACAAAAAATCTGCTCCAA
Source organism: Murina feae (assembly GCA_004026665.1). NCBI lineage: Eukaryota > Metazoa > Chordata > Mammalia > Chiroptera > Vespertilionidae > Murina > Murina feae. Next base: position 43,914 of record PVJC01000994.1, read on the forward strand.
AATGTGGTTCAATTATCACCTGGGTTGCAAGTTGCCTGCCTCTCTGCTTCTTCATTTGAATGGCATTTTCCTACCCTATAACCATGTTTCTTAAGCCAGTTATGGGGCATTGTGCAAAGCAAATGCAAGACAGCAAAGAGTTAAGGTTCTATTATCCAAATGCATTCCAGCAACCCAAGAACATCATGTCCTCCTGATTACTGAGAGGCAAAATTCCCCCAAATATTTGAATCTTCCAAATAGAAGAACAAGACTGAGGTGGAGGACCAGACTGGAAACAAAAGAGAAGAGGAACCTCCAGGGGGAAGTGGCAGATGGTCCACCAGGTGGACCTTGACAGTCCACAGAATTGGCCACACTGACTGGTGGACCAGGCAATTTTTAGCAACGATTGCAGTGTGAGCCAGAGTGCACCAGCCATATGGCACAGAGCCAGTCAGCACTCCTAAGGACATTCCAACCAGATAAGCAATAGATTCATTGCCAGAAGGGGGTTGAGGGGCACAAGGGAGGAAGTTAGGGTGCACAGGCAGGCAAGCAGGATGGAACAGGGATGGAACAGAGCACGCTCACAACCCACATCTAACAGGTTCCAACATGTCTGAACAGGTAAGTAGTAAGGTGGCTTAACCTTTGGTCTCTGCACACCCGGGAACATTGCCCTCTAAGAAAGATTTGATTTACTCAAAGAAGTAATTAAATCCGGTAGCACAGTGCTAATCAGGATAGCATTCATCAGCACTCTGAGCTGGAAAATTCTTTTTCTCCCCTTTGTAAATGCCCAAACCCTGGGCACCTTATTATTCAAGTTTTTAATTAAAATGGAACAGGAACAGTTCAATAACCTGGAGCAATCCATCATGCTCACAACCTAATAAAGGAATGCAAGGTCGCGAAGACACTCTCCCCTCTACTAGATACTGTAAGGCTCCACGGCGAGAGAGTCAGGAGTCGCTTGGTCCTTTACCTCTCTGCTGACTTAACTGTCATATTGCATAGTTGCTGCTGAACTGCACCAAAGGTATTTGTAATCTCGTGATGGTGACTGGAAGGGGTTGAAGGACACAGATTAAGTCTCAGAGCAATACAGCTGAGTAAGAATGGAAGGTCAGTCAGTTGACTCGTCCCACAATTCCCCGAACAAGGCAATTATTCATGAAGGAAATTTTAAATTATTTCATTAGACTTGTGTTTTACCAATCTAACCAAAGTGATTAATTAGGGATTAAAATATTTACTCTGCACATGCTGTCTTGGCTCAGCACTAGCATATTTAAGCATTGTGCTAAAAGGGTCAGCTGTTTCCAGTATTGTTTGGAATTCGTTTCCTATTTTCTGTATAAAAGGGCACTGACATGCATGTCTATACCATACGTGGGGGCTCTCCAGGCACCAAACTAGAGAAGGAGAAAGAGGCCCCGGAGTTCCTATCCTTTACCCCCACATCTCTTCCTTATTGGACCACTTTGCGTCGATGGCCATAGTTTTGCTGAACTGGTGTCTTTGTAACAAGGTACCCAGAATGCCTGGGGGCCAATGCAACACCCTAATCCATGACAGATGATAGAATAGTGACAGTTGTAACATGAGATATGCCATGGCACGCAGGTGTGAAAGATACAAGAGTGGAAGGATTTCCAGAGATTTTAGAGTTTTCAGCACCATGTGATTGCATAGAGCAATGATAAAAATGGTTTCCTGAGTGTTGAGATAGTGGCAAGTGGAAGTGGTTATTCAAACAGGTTGTCCATGCCCCACTTGTCCCAAGATGCCCAGCAGCACTAGAGCATATATGTGAGTTTGAATTTACTGCCTTAATGAGACTCCAAATCGGACATCAGAGCTAAAGATATGCCTTTGTTATTCATAAGTTTCTACCCTTTTAAGAGATTGTTATGACATTGAAAGGAAAGGAGGTGGAGGGAGAATTGCTCACTTATGTGCTACTGGGCGCACTCACCAACGTGATGAGACCCATGGAACTTCTATGACTGCCCCTTGAAAGGCTTATATGGAGTAAAGAGATGCAGGTTTTTGCAGAAGCATTTTCTCGTTTGCTTCCTGCCAGCATTCCTTCAACTCACCAAGCCTTTAGAGATACAAAGAAATTACGTATATGACATGGGAATAAACCAACTAATTGCTCTAGAAGCAGAGATGGTGAATCAGTACAGAAGGGTAAGTGCAGCCATGATCCTTGCAGGATACAGTGGAAGAGAATAGTAAATTCAAGACTTAGCCTGCCAGAATAGGCAGAGCTCAGAAGAGTGGGCTGCGGGAAGCAGTGCCATTAGAAGAGGAGGGAGCCGTGTATGAGGAAAACCACCAGGGTGGGGTGCGCTGATGCCAAGCATGAAAAGCGGCCAGTGGAGAAGGTGAGTCCATAGTATCCCAAGCAGGAACAAGGTCCTGGATTGGGCAGAGGGAGCTATTTATTGACAGGAAGAGCAGTAGTTTCAGTGAAGGCCATGAGCCAGGTTGGCTGGAACCCAAGCAGACAGCTGGTGTGGAGATGTGGCTATGGCAGCAGGTACAGCTACACAGCTCTGGAGTTTATCTAGGAATCATAATAACAACAATGAACACTTATGGAGTGCTTTCCACATGCCAGGTACTATGAGGACAATATCTCACTTTCTTTAATCCTCACAGCAAACCTCTGTTCCTCTTGTACACGGCTATTAAAAGCCAGAACAAGGATTCCAACCCAGGTCTGTCAGTGAGAAAGCTTATGTTCTTAATGGGCACCACATGTACACACGCAATGGAATGAAGACTAAAGGAGCTGCTGGAAGCATTATGATGACTAAGAGATAGGCATAGAGAAACTAAGGGCATCTCTCAACCTAATGCAATGGTGTGATCTAGAAGACTCTAGGGAATATACCTGAGGTTGGAAACCAGCAAATTTTGGATTCCAATTTTGACTCAGATCCCCCAAAGTGTCTAGACTTTAGGAAAGCCGCTCAACCTTTATGTCTTAAAGTCAAAGGCACTCATTAAACAAAAATAATACCGCTTACTCTATCAACCTTATGAGACTATTATAGGGATGTAATAGAGTAATTTAGTTAATTTAAATGGTTTACAATTATTTGGCAAATTCTATGGGCAAGCAGTATGCTAAACACTTTACCTGCATTTTTCCATCAAGTTCTCATGATAACCCTGTGCATAAGTGCTACTATTCCCATGAAATACAAGAGGAATAAAATATTTCATAAAGTTCAAAGAACCACAAGGACATAACGTTTTATGATTATGACTTTGTAGGAAGTAGTATTATCAAATTTAAAGAGAAGATGATGAAAAATATCCTCTGAACTTTCTAGAAAGAAAAAAGTCTAGAGGCTGAAGTAAGGCATGCATAGGTATGTCATTAGGAATCATCCTATATAATAAAGAGCTAATTATGTTAATTAGACTGAACAGCAGAGCAACTGTCCAGACAACCTTCCAGACAACCATCCATATGACCTTGTGGCTAAGGCTGCGAGGGGCTATGAGGGGCTGCAAGGGCCGGCCAGGGCTCCAAGGGCCGAGCCCCTTGAATGAAATTTGTGCATTGGGTCTTTAGTGTAATAGTTTCAGCTACAGGGGAAATTTTATAGAGAAGCAATGTTGGTTACCTGGAATTCTGAATAACTGAATTTGGGATCATCTTGGCTCTATTTCTGAGAAAGAATGTATCAGATAAAAACCAAATTGAGTAAGAACCAAGATGGCAGCATGAGGTATATACCTAAATGCACAGCCTCCATAACTACATTATAAAAATACAACTATACAGATAAACAGCCATCCTCCAGATCCAAGGGAGGGGAAGCTTTACAACTAGAAGGCAAGAGAAGGAGTGCATCAAGACTGAGTAGAAGTTCCCGGTGCCAAAACTGAGAGGTACGGACGTGTGTGAAACGGAGGCAGCGGAGGCAGCTCGGGCAAAAGGGGGCGGTGGCAGCACATAGGACCATGGCTTGGAAGGAGATTATAAACTGAATGCGACACGGGCTGCCAGGCAACGGGGTGGAAGGCGAGTGGTGTTCTAGCAGAGCTGTTTGCAGCAATCACTGACACGGAGACTCAGGGACTCAGGGGCGTGCAGACGCCAGGTCATGGAGGCACCAAGTCCGGGAGAAGCTGCAGAGTTGGCAGAGGGGCAGCCATTGCAGGTTGCTCTGCCCCATTGATTCTGAGACCCCGCCCCTCTCAATTTTCAACCCCGCCCAAGCTGTGTGCCTGCCTGCCTGCAGCATAACCTAAGGGACTGCAGCTGGGACAGAACTCCAAAAGTTCCAAACCCCAAACAACAAGGAGAAAGGCCTACAGGTCATTTCCTCCCAGTGATACCTTCCAGTGATAACTACAAGACTGTGCACGCAGCCTTCAAAGGTGTACAACAAGAGGGTCCACCCCACGTGATTGGGGAGGCTGAATCACTGGGCCCTATAGGACACCTAGCACAGAAAGCCACTCTATCAATGCAGGGAAGCAGCCAAAATACAGAGACAAAGAAACAGATCACAAATGACAGAAATGGAGGAAAGCAAACTATTGGATGTAGAGTTCAGAACTACAGTTTTAAGGTTTTTCAAGAATTTTCTAGAATCCGCCGATAAACTTAGTAATATTATACAGAGATCCAACAGCAGACTAGAGGTTTGCAATAATCAAGTCAAAGATTTAAAACATGAAAAAGCCCAACTGGAAGAGAAAAAAGAAAAAAGAATCCAGAAGTGTGAAGATAGTGTAAGGAGCATCTGAGACAACATTAAGCGTACCAACATCAGAATTATAGGGGTGCCAGAAGAAGAGAGAGAGTAAGAGATTGAAAACCTATTTGAAGAAATAATGACGGAAAACTTCCCCTACCTGGTGAAAGAAATAGACTTATAAGTCCAGAAAGCACAGAGAATCCCAAACAAAAGGAATCCAAGGAGGACCACACCAAGACAGATTATAATTAAAATGCCAAGGGCAAAAGACAAAGCGAGAATATTAAAAGCAGCAAAAGAAAAACAGTTAGTTACCTACAAGGGAGTACCCATACAACTGTCAGCTGATTTCTCAACAGAAACCATGCAGGCCAGAAGGGAGTGGCAAGAAATATTCAAAGTGATGAATAGCAAGAACCTACAACCAAGATTACTCTACCCAGGAAGGCTATCATGTAAAATTGATGGTCAGATAAAGAGCTTCACAGACAATAAAAAGCTAAAGGAGTACATCACTACCAAACCAGGATTATTTGAAATGCTGAAGGGCATTCTTTGAGAAGAGGAAGAAGAAGAAAAAGGTTAAAATAAAAATTATGAACAACAAAGAGACAACAAGTACATATCTATCAACAAGTGAATATAAGAAGTCAATAGAAATATCTGATGAACAGAATAAACTGGTGAATAGAATATAAGGGCATAGAAAGAGAATGGACTGACAATTCTCAGGGGGAAGGGGACATGAGGGGTATGGGAAGAGACTGGACAAAAATCTTACATCTATGGATGAAGACAGTGGTGGGGGTAAGGGCACGGGGTGTGGGGGGGTCCAGGTAGAGGGGAGCTATGGGGGGTTAAAAAAAGGAACATCTGCAATAATCTGAACAATAAAGATTTAATTTAAAACAAACAAACAAACAGACAAAACCCAAATTGATTTGGCCGACAGCTCTGAAACATTATCTGGCCCTAGAAGTTGGACATGTTTAAGGTATTTTCAGTTTCAAGGGAAGTTGTACTTATATATCTAACTTTCATAGTCATTGCAACCTCACCGAGATGAAAAAGATGCATAACAGGATTTGCATTCCTTCTCAGAATATGACTGCTGCAAGCAAACAGTTCAGAACTGACTTGTTAGCAATATTATTAGAAGTCTTGAACGTTTCTCCCTGGGCAAAATGCCCCTAGGGGAAAGAAGTCACCTGCCACTTTCTAATGTTATTTAATCTTTTTAGCCTGTTTGGGCTGTAAACTGTCAATCACAGTTGATGTTTCGTCACCTTGAATGCTGTTTAATCAGTAGAATACTTTGTATACCTATTAATACCTGATGACACAGGAATTAAGTCTTCACAATAATTACCCCTCGACATCATTTGACATCATTACTCATAGGCCATTTTTAATCTCTCCTGGTTGTTCACTAAGAAATATTTCATTACTGCTACATAAATGGAACAAAGATAACGGAAATCTGCACATTGGGCTGTTTATAATGCCTGAATGGCCCTGTCTGCAGCTAAGTGTTGCTGATGACAGGATAATTATGATCGTGGGAACTGATTGCCAAGTGTGTGCAACAAGAAACAAGAGCAGCTCTGGTTCCGCATTGGACAAGAGATTAGTGCCATGTGCACGGATGTTCATGCTAATGGATTCAACTTATTAAGGTTTGGAGGATGACTTTTCTCACAAATGTAAAGAGGAAAATTTAGGTCATGCACCAGTATGTTAATTGTATGAATGTTCCCTCCTAATGTTTCCCTTCTTCTTTCACTCTTTTTACTTTCATTTTATCCTTTTCTACATTTTCCAAAATGCATGTACTGAATACTATTTTTACAAAGAGAAATACAAATACAGTACATTTAGGAATGTGTAAAATTATAAGCGGCTGGTAATATTACATAAAATAAAGACACATTTGATTTAACATATTGTTATGTTAAATCTAACAATACTAGCTTCAAGTGCCTGCTTGCCATGAGTTGTTGGAATGACATTAATAGTATTCCAATCTTCTACAAATGACTCTGTCAGCATGATTATTGGGATGGATTCAATTTTGAGGGCTGAGAAAATGTTGGTTGGTATTTTCTGTTGGAGTGTGAGGCCATCGCTGTTTTTCTCCCTCCCTCCCTCCTTTTCTTCCTCCCTCCCTCTCTCCCTCCATCCCTCCATCCACCTCCTCCTCCTCCTCCTCTTCCTCTTCTTCTTCTTCTTCTTCTTCTTCTTCTTCTTCTTCTTCTTCTTCTTCTTCTTCTTCTTCTTCTTCTTCTTCTTTTCTCTCTCTCTCTCTCTCTCTCTCTCTCTCTCTCTCTCTCTCTCTGTTTTTAAAGAAGTATTTGAAAACTAAAATTTTTCTGTCTGGTCTAAAAGGAGTGCAGAAAATTCATTTGTTCATTTATTCATTCCACAAATATTTCTTGAGCACTACAATGTGTACCAGGCTTTGTTCTAGGTGCTGACATGCAGCAAGGAACAAAGCAAACAAAATCCCTGGCTACAGTGAGCTAAATCCTAGGGAGGGAAGACAAAAGAAACAAGACAATCTAATAAAATGAATTGTATGCACGATGGTGATAACTGCTTTGGCAAAAGGCTGAAAAGAAAAGAGAGAAGGGAGAGTGTATGGGGTTTGCAATGTAAATAGGTGGTCAGGGAAACCTTACTGATAAGGCGATATCTGAGTCAAGCAGGTGATGAATGAAGGCCCTGGGACCTTATGGGGGAAGAAATAGGAAGAAAAGATGCTTTGAGATGATAATGTGAAAGGAGGGACAGCGAGGAGGTGGGTGTGGCAGGAGTGTGGAGATAAAGTGCTGTAGGAAATGGAGTCAAAGAAGCAATGGGCTACTCAGGCAGAGCCTTGTAAGCCACCGTAAGGACTCCTATATTTCTGCAGAGTGGGATGCAAAGCTATAACGGCTTTTAGCTGAGAAGTGACATGACCTACCCTTCATTCTGAGTCATTTTGTGGACTATACTAAGGACACACTGAAAAAGAACAAGGACAGATGCAGGGAGACAGGTAAGAGGCTATTAAAGTATTCCAGGTGAAGCTTTTAAACCAGTGGGTATGATCCTTGTGGAGAAGATGAGAAGGGGACAGATACTGGATACATTTTGAAGGTAGAGCCAACAGGATTTATTGAGTGGTCAGATGCGGGGTTCAAGAATGGCTTGTAGTCTGAGTAACTGGAAGGATGTAGCTGACAAAAATATAACTGGTCTTTAAAGGCATGAAACTGGATGAGGTCAGAAGGGGAAAAGTATAGAAAGAGAAGAGATCCAAGGACTGAGCCGTGGCACTCCATGTTGAGGGGACTGGGAGGTAAATGCCAGATTAGTGCAGGAGATACTACCTGCTGTAACAAACAAAACTAGAAATAAATAATGGTTCAAGTTTAATAGGTGTATATTTCTCATTTACATGAAGTCCAAAAACAGATGTTCTGATGGGTGAGTGACTCTCCTTCCTTCTCTGTCTTCAACACATGGTTTCCAAGGTCATTGTGAACATCTGCATCATAGGAGGAGAAAGGAAAAGAACATGAAAACATGGAGAATGGTGCATGGAAAGATTTTAGGATTGCACCTACAAGTGGTACCTATGGCCTGTCCAAACTTCAAGTGAGATTCAGAAATTCAGTCTAAGTGCTCATGAAAAATAGAAAGCATGTTTGGTAAGCAGCTATCCAGGCTCTATCTATCTCAAAGAGGAACCAGCAAAGGAGACTGAGACAGATGAGCTAATGTGGTATTAGAAAGATCAGAAGAGCATAATATCCAGGAAGCCAAGTAAGGAAGAGATTTCAAGGAGGAGAGATTGGTCAACTGGGTCCAGTGCTGAGGAGAGCTCAAGCAGATGCAGGCTGAGAACTTGCCATTGGATGATTATTGTTATTACTATGGGCCTGAAGCATGGATTTGTGTACTGGTGGGGTCCCTCGGCTTGGCCTGTGGGGATCAGGCTGAAACTAGCAGTCCGACACCCCTGAGGGGTGCTGGAGTGCAAGAGGGCACTCTGCGAAGTTGCTGTCACTCAGCAGCTCCTGCATTGAGTGTCTGACCCCTGGTGGTCAGTGCACATCATAGCTACTGGCCAGTCAGCTGGTCACTTAGGCTTTTATATACCAGTAGAGATACATATAGATTATTATTAACATTGTTGATGACTTGACAAGGGCAGAGTTGGTAGCGTGATGGGGCAATGACTTGTTGTAATGAGTCATAGAGAAAAATAAAGAAAAGAAATTAGACAGCATAAGCACTGATAACTCCAGAACCTGTTGAATGCAGATTAATGCAAAGGCTTATCAGCAACTTCCCTGTCATGGTTGGCAGGAAACAGAGTTCACCCCAGATGGTGCCAATAAAGCAACTTCAAGAACAGTATTATTTATGGAGGTGTGGCCTGGATTGAGGGAATAAACAACAGATGTTGAGGTACCCAGGATACAACTACAATAGGAAGTTGTTATTACCTACTAAGTGAAGGGTCAAAAAGAAGAAATTAAGGTACTGGAACACAAGGAGAGATGAAAGAGCAAAGAAGAGTCCAAAGAAGGAGCTATGATAATGGACAGAATTAGTTGTTGCCCAAGATAGAGCATGGAAGGAAGGAGGAAACCAGAAAACTCCCCAAATCTTTACTCTGACCCTCTGATCTTTAAAGGTTGGCCAAATCAAACAATAAATCCACCAGTAAGGAAGCTCAGGAGACATGGTCCACAAGAGTCATCTTCCCATGACACCAAGCAAGGTCAAGAAAAGTGGAAAATGAATCAGCAGGTGGGGAGGGAAGGACAGAAAATAACAAGCTCAGAAGGGTTGCCTGACTTGGGTTTCAGAAGAGAAAGAATGCTTGCAGCATCTCATAAAGGACATTCCTCTTGCTTGACGGAGTGCTCAAGGGATAGTCACCATTTCTTTCCTACTGACTATCACATGACATGAAAAAGATATGGTTACTCCAAATAACGACAAACAGGTTTTATGTAGTATAAAACCTGTGGAGGTTAGTTAGCACACCATGTTTGCTTAAAATGGAAAACATATTTGTCTAACCTTCCAAAAGCTGATTCAACGATAGCAAACATTTCACAGAAAGGGGTATATATGTCCCACAATGTTCTAAGGCAGCAAATTGCGTGAATAGCTAAAACAAAGAGAGCTGACTTAATACACAAAGCTACTTGCATTTAACTGAGAAGGAAGTGAATTTGTACTGTTAAACCACATGCAAAGTATGATTTGTGATTATAAAGCCAGGTGATAATGTTATACAATTAAGTCACGTGTATGCATGTGCATGCACCATTGTCAGAAGAGAATTCAAGAGAGATTCCAGAGTATAGCAAAGTCAGCATAACCACTACGCCCTCCACCTCTGCCCCCAGCTCCTCCTCTTCTAATTTTGTACAATATAAGCACATCCAGGAGTCATCTTTCTTTTGTGGAAGTGATAACAGCTTTACACAATATTCATGTTTTCAAAAATATCCCATACACAGCACACTTGAGGTTTCTTTCATAATTCTCCTAATCATCTTGTACCCAATACAATTAGAATTATCTAAATTAGTTATCAGTTTACCAAATTGTTTCCTACTTTAAAAAAAAGTTATATTGCAAAATTATAGGTATAGCCATAGACAGAACCAGTATTCTATGCTTGCAGACATTTGGAGAGAGATAATGTTCTTAATCCTAATTAGAATTCTTTCCCTTTCCTATATGAACCTCTCAGAATCAGGGGTGACCTTATTTTCATTTGGATAGAGGCCTAGTAAATCAACTGATTGTCATTTGTCTTGCAACACATCACCTCCTATTCAATGTGTTTATTTAAACTTTGGGCCTTTTACTATCTTACTGCATTACTGCTGCTCCCCAACATATACTTTTGGAATACATTGCATTCTATTTCCCTTATTATGCAATATAAATGTTAGTAAAGCTTAACTATTGTTTGACCCACAAGCCCTGCATTTTGAAGCTAGTGCTTCCAAGCTCAGCATATACTGTTTCTATCAGTGTCCCACAAAGACCAGAAAATGCCAAAATGTGTTCTCCCATCATTCCATGACACTAGAGTTTAAACCAGGTATGTGGATGCACAAGTAGTGACTACACTTTCAGCCTCCCTTGCAACCAAGTGTGGCCATGTGACTAAATCCAGGCCATGGAATGTTTGCATCTTCTGGGACCTCTAACTTTAAAGCCGAGCTACTTGCCCCAGTGTAGCTCTCTTTCCCATTACCATTAAGCTGGGGTATAGATGCGACCATGTCCATGCTTAGATTAATCAAATTCAGCTTTGATTATGCAAATAAGGCAATGCCCTAAGGGATGGCAGGCCAACAAGATGGGTTCCTTAATGATCATGTTTAATAGAACTTTCCTACCTCCTTAGAATATTCTCCCTAGAATATTCTTCTTTAAGCCACTATATTTAAGTTACTTTGTTAAAGCAACTCAACATCTACCCTATCTAAAACCATCTCAAATGGGTTAAATATCTCAAATATATCTGAAAAGATAATAATAAATTAGAAGTATAATTACTTTTGAGCAGGAATATCATTTTATCTTAATAATTCTGTTTGAGTAAGCAAAACATGCACATATCCAGAATATTTTCCTTCCTAACCTTGATCATGAAGTCTAAATTATAACTTTTACTTTCAACATCTGATGTTTCATCAAAGACTCTTCACTCAAACTATAATATGGGGGGAAAGTAATAATTTGTAAATAGCATTAGCTGTTGACTAAGTTAAAATAGGATCAATTATCTAGAAATAAGAATTTGTTTCTTATAATATACTTTTTATTGAGGATTTCTAAATTCAGGTTCAACTGGCGTTAGAGCCATCAACCACAACACATGATAATAAAATTAAAAATAAACAAACAAACAAACAAAAAACACAGAGAAATCTGGATCTTGGTCTTTTTGATTTTTCAGTAGGTGCATCTGGGGATCCATCTGTTCGGTTGCTGAATTGAACAGTAGTGTTTGTTGTTGTAATTAGGAGTTGTCACTCAAAACAAGAAGACAACTTCTCCAAAAAAGTTGACTCCTGGAAACATTGTGATATATAGAAATGCATAATATTTCTTTGTATTTTCTTGAAGAAGTGTTCTGCATCTTGCTAATAATAAAAAAGAACTTCTGATGTGGAATTTGCTGTAATAATGAGGCATTTTTTAAAGTAGCAGAACAAATCAGCATGAAAGTCTCATGCCCTGGGGTTGTAGAAATAGATTCCTTTTTATCTTTCTAAATATTCAAGTGGCTTGGTATAAATATCCTTGGGGTCAGGCCAGTGCATAGGTGCAAAACTATACCCAGATGGATGCCTGTGATAGAAACATGCAGCCACTCAAAGGGCTGGTGCATGCTGAAGACCCTGTGCCTTGTTATGAGATCTAGTTTCAGGTTTTGTGACGACATTTTAAAAAGCAGAAACTATACAACTGTGGCAACCCAACCAAAAAGCTAACTCTCAGAAATGTGGCCTATAGTTGAAAAAGATTTTCTTTCTCCCTTGGACTACATTGGTGACCTTATTAAAAATCAAATGACCGAAAGTATGGGGCTCTTTATTCTGCCCATTTCCTGTATATGTCTGTATCTAATGTCACATTATTTCAATTACTGTAGCCTTATATTAAATCATAAAATCAGATAGTGAAGACCTCCAAATTCATAGTTCTTTCCCAGATATCCCATTAAATATCTAAGTTTTTTAAATTTCCATGCAAATTTTAAGATCAAGTCTATTCACGAACTCTTAAAAACTGAAGTTTAAAAGGTTTAATGTGGCCATGCATCCACAGAGTTCCATGCATCCAAGCAGAATTGTATATATTCACGTGCCTGTGTAGTTTGAGTCACTAGCATCTTGGGATCACATACCTCATATGGGAATCAATTTTTCTTCCCGCTTGGTTATCAACTACTCCCAAATCATGCCATTTGTCCAGTGAGCCATTTGTCCTTCACTAGACATTTTCAGGACTGGGCTAACTAACCAGGTTTTATCACATCATAAATGCAACCAAGCACCACAACAAAATAGCTCATTACCTTGGCTAAAATGAAGTGGATTAAAATGTCAAATTTTAACTGATACATAAAAAAGATTGTGACTTATTTGTGTGTGTCAAATACATCCTGTAGAACAAGTTCAAACCGAATTTGTAATTTCTAAAATGTTCAGGAAGAGGAGAACCAAGATGGCGGCATAGGTAAACACCTATATTTGCTGCCTCTCACAACCACATCAAAATAACAACAAAAATGCAGAACAAAGCTGGCTGAGTGGAAGTTCCACAACTGTAGAGGTAAAGAAAGTGCATTGAGACTGGTAAGAGGTGGGGAGGCAAAGTGCTGGCACCTGGATGTGCTGCTCTTTTAATCAGGGGGGAGATACAAGCTCCTGCTTGATCTGAATTCCAGTTCTGCGTGAGACTCTGGGGGACCCAGACACATATGGGGAGAAACTGGACTGTCTGGCACCAGGACAGGAACACAAGAGGTGATTGCAGCTATCATTGTTCCTGCACAGGGACATGCAATGCAGAGACTCAGGGACCTCTCCAGTGCAGGCTGACTGGAAACTATTGCTGTTTGCTTCACCCTGGTGATTCCCAGAGACGCCCATCCAACCCGATTTACAACCCCACCCAAGCTGTATGCATCGGCTTTTGCATATGAATGGCCTGTCCTCTCTCCGCCTAAAACCTGTCTAACTGCAGCTGGGTCAGAGAGACCCAGAGCTTCCAAAAGAAGGCCCAAGGCTGGCAGCAGCAGTCTACCTTGCTTCACAAGTGGGTCTCCTCTAAGTATTTCCAAACCCCATACAAAAAGGAGGAATCTGCAGATGTCTCTGTAGCTCCTGCTGGTGGCCCTAGATAGTGGCTGATCTTGCACTTCATTGGAGATTCAAGAGCCAGTGTACCCAGTGGACAGAGTGAGACCATACCAGATTATAACTCTTCACATCCATAAGAGACACACTCAAGGGGCAAACACAGTGAGCACCAAAGCCCCACTGAAGCAGGTCCTGCTCCATAAGAGTGTCTCCTGCACAACAGATCTTCCAGTGTAGACACAGCTGGTCATCACAGCCAATTGGCCTGGAGGCCAATTCCTCCCAGTGATACCAACAGCAATCAAGGGTTAACTACAATAAGACTGTTCAAACAGCCGACAAAGGTGTGCACCAAGAGCGTCCACCTCAGGTGACTGGGGAGGCTGAACTACTGGGCCCTATAGGATACCTACCACACAAGGCCACTCTATCAACTCAAGGAGACTTAGCATCTACCCAGTACATAGAAACAAACACAGGGAAGTAGCCAAAATGCAGATACAAAGAAACAAGTCACAAATGAAAGAAATGGAGGAAAGCAAATTACTGGATATAGAGTTCAAAACCACGGTTATAAGGTTACACAAAAATCTTCTAGAAACCTCTGAGAAATTTAGTGAGACCCTCAAGGATATGAAAAAGGACCAATTAGAAATTAAGCATTCACTGACTGAAATAAAGAATAATATACAGAGATCCAACAGCAGACTAGAGGATCGTAAGAATCAAGTCAAAGATTTGAAATACGAAGAAGCAAAAAACACCCAACCAGAAAAGCAAAAAGCAAAAAGAATCCAAAAATATAAAGATAGTGTAAGAAGCCTCTGGGACAACTTCAAGCGTACCAACATCAGAATTATACGGATACCAGAAGAGAGAGAGCAAGAGATTGAAAATCTATTAGAAGAAATAATAACATAAAACTTCTACCTGGTGAAAGAAATAGACTTACAAGTCCAGGAAGTGCAGAGAACCGCAAACAAGAGGAATCCAAAGAGGACCACACCAAGACACATCATAATTAAAATGCCAAAGGCAAAAGATAAAGAGAGAATCTTAAAAGCAGCAAGAGAAAAATAGTTAATTACCTACAAGGGAGTACCCATATGACTGTCAGCTGATTTCTCACCAGAAACTATGCAGGACAGAAGAGAGTGGCAAGAAATATTCAAAGTGATCAATAGCAAGAACCTACAACCAAGGTTATTCTACCCAGCAAAGCTATGAATTGAAGGTCAGATAAAGAGCTTCACAGACAAGAAAAAGCTAAAGGAGTTCATCACTACCAAACCAGTATTATATGAAATACTGACAGGTATTCTCTAATAGGAAGAAGAAGAAAAAGGTAAAGATAAAAAGTATGAACAACAAAGTGACAACAAATACATATGTATCAACAAGTGAACCTAAAAATCACATGAATGAAAACCTGATGAACAGAACAGATTGGTGAATGTAATAGAACCAGGGACATGGAAAGGGAGCAGACTGACAATTCTCGGGGAGAAGGGGTGTAGGGGTGCGGGAAGAGATTGGACAAAGAGGTTACACCTATGGACAAGGTCAGTGGGTGGGGGGAAGGCCTGGAGTGGGGTGGGAACCGGGTGGAGAAGAGCTATAGGGGGGGAAAAAAGAGGAACAACTGTAATAATCTGAACAATAAAGATAAAAAAATAAATTAAAAAAAATATTTTATAGCAAAAAAAAATGTTCAGGAATGTCAATTTAACTTTTCTCCAAACTAAACTGGAAGAAAACACTTCATTTAGATTGCCAGACTAACTTAAATAACAATTTCTGTAAAGGACAGCTTACTGCTACTTAACTAGTCTCTCTGCAGGGTATCATGGAGAGATACTTTCCAAAGCAACTTAGTTTATCTATCATATGTTAATTAGTAGCAACGGGGTATCAGGGCTTCTCTTTTTAAAATCTATCAGTTCCACCCTTACAAAAGACTCTTTCCATCTTGAGAAAATGGTTTCAAAAAGAGAATAGTGGAAGAGGAAAAGGAAAGAAGTCTTTCTTATAAAATTAAATCTTCTTTAGCAGACACTGGCGTGTACTTAACATATTCCCTCCAGTTATGTTGCAAAAGCCATACAAATAATAATTGTGGCTAAGTGCACCACGTTGATAGTCAATATTGTATTTTCCAGGCTTGTACTCATTATTCTTTATAGTATTCATGCATTTGGTGAAAGATCAAAAGATTTACATATCATATGGAGTGCTTTAGGGAATAACTTGCTGAGTACTTTAAATACACAACATTCCACAGCCTTTTAAATATGGATTCTATTTCTCTCTTCTTTGTGATAAAGAAATAACAAGATAGAACTAGATGTTTTTTTCTTAGTTTAACAAAATGTCTATTTTTAAATATAAGATAAAAGTCTGATATTTTTATCTCTAATCCTAAATACAATTTTGTGAATTGTGCTGCTATGTACATAGGGGTGCATATATCCTTTCTGATTGGTGTTTCTAGTTTCTTGGGAGATATTCCTAGAAGTGGGATCACTGGGCCAAATGGAAGTTTCATTTTTAGTTTTTTGAGGAAACTCTATACTGTTCTCCACAATGGCTGCAACCAGTCTGCAATCCCACCAGCAGTGAATGAGGGTTCCTTTTTCTCCGCATCCTCACCAGCACTTGTCATTTGTTGATTTGTTGATGATAGCCAATCTGACATGTGTGAGATGGTACCTCATTGTCATTTTGATTTTAATCTCTCAGATAATTAGTGACTTTGAGCATGTTTTCAGATGTCTCTTGGCCTTCTGTACATCCTCTTTCGAAAAGTATCTATTTAGGTCCATTGTCCATTTTTTATTGGGTTGTTTATCTTCCTTTTGTTAAGTTGAATGAGTTCCCTGTAAATGTTGGAGATTAAACACTTATAGCTAAGATTTGGAAACAGCCTAAGTGCCTAGCAGCAGATGAGTGGATTAAGAAACTGTGGTACATCTACACAATGGAATCTATGCTGCTGTAAAAAAGAAGGAACTCCTACCATTTGCAACAGCATGGATAGACCTGGAGAGCATTATGCTAAGGGAAATAGTCAGTTGGAGAAAGACAAATATCACATGATCTCACTCATTTGTTGAATATAATGAGCAACACAAACTGATGAACAAACACAGAACCAGAGACAGAGAAGCATTGATTAGACCATCAAACCTGAGGGAAGGCAGGGGAGAGTGGGGGGAAGGGGAAGAGATCAACCAAAGGGCTTTATCACACATATAAGCATAACCAATGGACACAGACACTAGGGGGGTGAGGGCATGAGCCGGGGAATGAGGGGGCCTTGGGGAATATAGTCATATATGTAATACCTTAATCAATAAAAAAATTTAATTAATTAATTAATTTGAAAAATAAATACAATTTTGTGATCCAAAATAATAAATTGTAGCTTTCCTTCAATGAGTATTGAAAAAGCATCCCTACGACCAATGTCAACATATTCTCAAGTGATCCATTACACAATCGTGCCCCAATTTTCACTGAAGATACCAAATGATAGAACTAATTCATCTGCCTGAAGACACTGATAGTGTTGCCTCTCTGGAAATTAGGACTCCATGGTCTTTATTTCACAAAGCTTTAATATAAAATAAGGTGGAAGGAGCTAGCAACAGTCATTTTTCAGTGGGCATGGATATAAAAACATAAAGAAAAAAGTTATTAAGAGAAAAGGAATCTGGTTTCTTGGCTGCTATTTCCCTTACCCAACACGGACCCAACAAGAGTTTGAATGTTTCATCAGCCCAAGACTCTGCATAAGCTCAGCACTTCTTCCACCCATAAGTTTTCATCAACAACAACACAAACAGGGAGTTATCAGCACAAACACCACCAGCTGAAAGACGCTGCTCCTTAAACAATTGCTTTTAAGAGAAAACATGTTCATTTCCTCAAATCACCTGTGCCAAGGTGAACCACATCAACCAGACAAGTCCACCAATATCCTTGAAAATATTAGTGATTAGAAATTTTAAGAACACTTGAGTTTGGTTGTTGCTGTTGTGATCAATCACAGTGGCTTGTTTTACCTACACTACTTATCCAGGTCAATAATTTCAACATCTTGCCTTTTTTTCACTTTTCACTCTCCATAATGTGTGCATTCAGTTGACAAGCAAGGAGGGGCAACTCAGGCAGAAGAGGGAAGGACCTTATACTACATTAGGAGGAGAGTCCTGGCACCATGTTACCATAGGATATTGTACAGATAACCTTATGCCTTGATGGTTTCCAGTCTAGCCAAATACCTGAAAACATAAGGAGAGCTCACAAGAAGGAGGTTGAATGTCAAGTGGGCCAATTCCAAGCATAGGCTTTGGCAGTTAGAAGAATGTGACTCATATTGTACCACTTTGCCTAAGGGTGCACACAAACACCCTTGATTTTATCCATGTCAATCACAATGCTGTCCCCTCACAGACAGAATTCTGGAAGAGGGACGTGAATAAGAGAGGAGGGCTCCTCATCCTAAAGCCTTCTTTCCTGAGAAGCTCTTGTCTTCCTAGTGTGGAAAAAAATGCCGGGGGGGACTGGAGAGTGTATTGATTTGGAGCATTTCACTTTACTCCAGAGCAAACGGAATGAAAGCTGCTCTTTAATGAAGCATAACCGTGTAGAGAAGTCTGCTTAAATATTTACTCAGATAATATTTTCTTACTCTGAAGCTATGAATCTGGCAACAGAGACAGATTAATAATAGCAATGAGCCCTGTGGCTGTTTGAAGAGAGACTCTGCAGAGGTAGCAATGAAACAGGCGCTGATAACTGAACCACAGAATCATATACGGACTGCCAGGGGGTTGTCCTCCAGGATCCAGAGAGCTCAGAGCTGTGACACTGGCCCTTCTACATCCTAGAGTGTCACTGTAGTAAATGCTACAGGAATTATAAACTCAAAAGGCAGGAGAAATGTGCCTTCTGATTCAGCTTCAGCCTCAGAAATGCTATTTCAAAACCCTTGAAGAATAACTGCAGCCTTTAATTCCATATCTACATTTAACATCATGATAAGGAACATGACTGGATAATGATCTGGAACTAAAGAAGCCAAAAACATAGAATAGTGATTGTTAGGGAGGAAGAAAAACTTATGTACAACTAAAGAATAGGTGGTTTGTTTGTTTGTTTGTTTGTTTTTCTATGAGAAGAAGGAGGAGAGGAAAAAACAAAACAAAGTGAAATTCTGCTTTTTCCCTATCAGATTATTAGATCACTAGAGGCCCAGTGCATGAAACTCATGCACAGGTAGGGTCCCTAGGCCTGGCCAGCGGTCTGGGCTGATCAGGTTCCCCACTTGCCTGTGCACTGCCACCACACAGTTCCCCTCCTCCGCCTGCCTCCCCACCTCTCCTTTTCCTCACTCCTTCAGTGCCCTGCCTCTGCTGCTGGTCACCCACCATGCTCCATGCCACCCCTGGTGGTCAGTGCACATCATAGTGAGCAATCGAACTCACACTCTTCTTCTAGTTGAACTCCCAAGGGGACACTTTGCATATTAGCCATATATCAGCCACTGTTAACATCATGCAACATAATGGGCACTACCATAGCTGCTGGTGACCTTGGAAATTGAGACAATATCTATAGAGGACAATCTGGTAATATATAAAAAAAATCTTTAAAATGAACTGGGAAATCCCTCCTCTATGAATTCACAATGAGAAAATACATTTTAAAAAATTAGAGCCCTAGCTGGTTTGGCTCAGTGGATAGAGCGTCGGCCTGCGGACTGAAAGGTCCCAGGTTCGATTCCGGTCAAGGGCATGTACCTTGGTTGCGGGCACATCCCGAGTAGGAGGTGTGCAGGAGGCAGCTGATTGATGTTTCTCTCTCATCGATGTTTCTAACTCTCTATCCCTCCCCCCTTCCTCTCTGTAAAAAATCAATAAAATATATATAAAAAAAAATTAGACATGTTCACTTTCCTTTCATTCATAGCAGTTGAAAATGAAAAACAACCTGACTATTTATAATAGGTGATGGATTATAAAAATCTATAAGCGACATATACAATGTCAACAAAGAATTTAATAACCATGATAAAGATTTAATATAAAAATATGTCCACAATATAACAGGTGAAAAGCATATTACAGAGCAATATTTTTGTCATGTTCTTGTTTTTATAAAATACTAGAGGCCCGGTGCACGAAATTTGTGCACGGAGTGGAAGTAGGGGTTGGAGGTGATGTCCTTCAGCCCAACTTGCACCCTTTCCAATCTGGGACCCCTTGAGGGATGTCTGGCTGCCTGTTTAGGCCTGATCCCACCGGTGTATCAGGCCTAAATGGGCAGTCGGACATCCCTTTCACAATCCAGGACTGCTGGCTCCTAACCACTCCCCTGCCAACTTGATCAATGCCTAACTGCTCCTGTGCCAGCCTGATTGCCCCTAACTGCTTTCCCCCTGCCAGGATGGTCCCCCACAACTGTCCTCCCCTGAATCAGGCCTGGGTCCCCCCCCCCAACTGCCCTCCCCTGCAGGCCTGGGTCTCC
Source organism: Murina feae (assembly GCA_004026665.1). NCBI lineage: Eukaryota > Metazoa > Chordata > Mammalia > Chiroptera > Vespertilionidae > Murina > Murina feae. The sequence continues at coordinate 64,048 of PVJC01000994.1, forward strand.
CCCAACTGTCCTCCCCTGAAGGCCTGGGTCCCCCCCAACTGCCCTCCCCTGCAGGCCTGGGTCTCCCCCAACTGTCCTCCCCTGAAGGCCTGGGTCCCTCCCAACTGCCCTCCCCTGCAGGCCTGGGTTCCTCCCAACTGCCCTCCCTTGTAGGCCTGGGTTCCTCCCAACTACTCTCCCTTGCTGGCCATCTTGTGGCAGCCATCTTTGACCACATGGGGGAAGCTATCTTGTGATGGTCAATTTGCATATTACTCTTTTATTAGATAGGATGTGTATTATATATGTCCAAGCATAGAAAAAGAATGGAAGTAATCTCAGGAAAATATTATAAATAAACTTGTGCCTTTTTTTCCTTATTTTTTTTACTGTTGTCTAATATTGTTATTATGAACACAAGTTTATTTTCATTTTGAACAAAATTTGAATATACTTTATTAAAAAAAAACTATTTTGGGTGCTCTAGACAAAATTCTACTTTGAATACATAAATTTATGTTATTTTTATACATAAATTTATATTTAAGTGATTATATATATTTTAAGTTTCAGAAAGTACTGTTAGTTTTCATAATTTTTTAATTTTTTATTACAGCATTAAGAATATTATATTTTTTAAAAAATCAAACGCAGAACTTTGACCAAAGGTGACACTATTAGTCAGGGTTCAGTTACAGAGAACAGAATCTATGCTGGTTCATTGAGGCAGAAATGGATTTATTACACTGTACCACATGGCTTATGGAATAGGTAGAATGGCCAAAGAAATAGATTCTAGGCTGAGTGTCTAGGAACAGCACAAAGCGACAGATCTGTTAATTCTTCTAAACTCAGTTCTGTATTCATCTCTTTGGCAAATATACCTGGTTGATGAAACCAAATTACAGTTGAGAACCTAGCTGCAAGGGAGTCTCTAGCTTCTGCAGTATAGGAAAACACATAAAAAAGAGATTGAAATATTGAGTGGATTAATCCAAAGTATATGCTTCTTTGAGCAGCATTAAAGTAGAAGAATGTCAGTTAATGTATTGAGAAATTCCTATAATTATTGTGAAAAGTGATTATTGTAAACCCTCTTGCAGAGTTTCTATTCATATGCCAAAGCTGATGGAGGAAAAGAATTGTGGTTGACAGAATATGTCTAAAAACTAAACAGGTCAGAAAGAAGAATTGGTAAGTCCATTAATTATCCTTTTCTTTATACTTCAACATTCAAATAAAAATTTTAATGAGATATCTTTTTTATAATTTTAATTTCTTAATATGATCTGTATCTCTCATGAAATTTGGACAAACTTTAAAAGTCCAAACATACTTTCATTTTAATCAAAGCAGGAAATCTTAGCTAAATAATTTTATTTCTAAACTGAGTAGCAATAAATGCTTAGTTCATAAGCATTTTTTTCTCTGAATTCTCAATTACAGGGGTATTTTCAGGTAAAGGTACATATAATCTTCGTATAGTTTTCTGTCTTTTAACATATGGTGTGTCTATTTGTTCTTAATCTTTCACTGGCAATGATGATGACTTATTGCCCCTTCTACTTTCTCTGCTAGAAAAGTATTACACAACCTTTAAGATTCAACCTAAATATCAACTCCTCTGGGAAGGTTTTACAAATTCCTTATGAAAACTTTTTACCCTCTTTCTCTAGAAGATTTAACATAGGGTACTGTAGAGTGTATAATACCTGTCTCTATGCTGGCCCTTACCCCCTCATTTTGAGAACAATTTGAGAACAGATTTTGGTCATATGGCTACCCAGAAGACTGGGGTTAGGGTTGTGGTGGTGAGTGGACTGAAAATGTAAGACAAAATCATCCTTCCAAAAATAAAATCAGTATGCTCTTACCAGAAGAAAAAGGAGGGAAACCAGTGAATGACTACTGCACAATAAAGGGAATGTCCTAACTGGATTTCAAAGACATCCTACTGAGCAAAAAATAAAAATAAAATAATTAATAAATAAAACCAACCTCAACATGACAAAATTAGAGATGGAAAACAGATTAGTGGTTGTCAAAGGTTAGACAACCCTTGGGATTAGTGGTGGTGAAGGGAAGTGGGTATGACTATAAAAGGGTAGCTCGAAGGAGGTCTTTGCAATGATGGAATAGCTCTATGTAATGATTGTGGTGGTGGTTACATAAATCTATACATGCTGATCAGAGTTCTGAAGAAATGAATCTGATTCAAGCAAATTATACCTAATGGAGCAAATATTGTTCTTATATGAAAGCTACAAGGTAGATATTTTCAAACTAGAAAAACACACAGAGAAATAGAGCCTTCTTTAAAAATACTACTTGACAATTAAGTGATCTTATTATGAGACTAGATGCACAAAATTTGTGCAGGGGGGTTGAAGGGTCCCTCAGCCCAGCTTGCACCCTCTCACAATCTGGGACTCCTTGAGAGAATGTCTCACCCTCTCGCAATCCAGGACCCCTTGCTCCTAACTGCCTGCCTGCTTACTCTTTACCGCTTGGCTTGCCAGTCCTTAGCACTGTCACAGAGGCAGGAGAGGCTCCTGTCACTGCTGCTGCACTCGCCAGCTGTGAGCCCAGCTTCTGGCTGAGCAGTGCTCCCACTGTGGGAGCACACTAACCACCAGGGGGCAGCTCCTGCATTGAGCATCTGCCCCTTGGTGGTGGTTAGTGCGCATCATAGTGACTGGTCATTCTGATCATTCCACTGTAACAGTAGCTGGGCTTTTATATATAGAGATTAATAAAAATTCATAACTCAGAATGGAAACTGTTATAAAAGGACTCACAATGAATATCACATTCATGTAAATGTTTTAAGTGACTCAACATAATGCATGTTAAAAGACCAGAATTTCAATATTATAAACATGGGCATTGTACAAATGATAACATAAAAATTGGGAAGGGCGGGTAAGAGAATGAGAGACCATGTAAGAGTACTAACATCTTATTTCACAGAAAAGCTTAATTGAGGAATTCGATATTGAAATAAATAATATCTCCTATTCAAAGTTTGTTAACTCTTTCCTTAGGTTTAGAAATAGCATTTAGAAAGTTTTAATTCTTATTGTGAAGAAACATTTAAAGTTCCACAATTCCTAAAGTTTCTTTTTATTCTTCCATTATATATATATATATATATATAATCAGAGAGGAAGGAAGAGGGAGAGAGAGATAGAAACCTCAGGGATTGAGCCCACAACCCAGGCATGTGCTCTTGACCAGAATCAAACCTGGGACCCTTCAGTCTGCAAGCCAATGCTCTATCCATTGAGCCAAACTTGCTAGGGCTATTCTTCCATTATATTAAAGGAAATTACATGTATCTTGTTTTTATTTTATTACAAATAACTTCTAAGTTATGGTCCCTATTTTGTAAAAGCATTTTTACCTCTCCTTTGCCCTCCCTCTCCTTTTCTTTCTGTACATGTATGTATATACCAAAAGATATCGAAAATATGTTCATCTAACCTAATAGTAACAATATTATTTCTGGGTGATTGAATTTGAGGTGAATTTTCTGTATTTATCATCATTCTTCAATGTCTGATTCTCTTCTATGTGACTGATTCATTTTTTATAAAAATAATAAGATTTTTTTTCCTTATTGAAAAATACAGATAGAAAATATGCCACTAAGTCAACAGTTGTTATTTATAGGTAGTGGATGGATATAAAAAAATTTTCTTTGTACTTTAACATTTTTCAATTTTAATAAATAAATAAATTTTTAATTTTTAAAAAGAGAATGAGAGGCAACCTGAGCAGGAAAGGAAGACTTTTTCAATATCTACTAGTAAATATTAGTGTTAAAATTGAGGCTAGAGCCCTAATCTGTTTGGTTCAGTGGATAGACTGTTGACCTGTGGACTGAAGGGTCCCGGGTTCGATTCTGGTCAAGGGCTAGACCTTGGTTGCAGGCTCAGTCCCCAGTAGGGGGCGTGCAGGAGCCAGCTGGTTGATAATTCGTTTCTCACTGATGTTTCTAACTCTCTATCCCTCTCCCTTCCTCTTTGTAAAATCAATCAATCAAAAAATATATATATTAATTGTGGCTAGATAAGGAACAATAGCTCAAGAGGATCATGAAACACTGAGTTTCATTTTTAGGTTCCTTTTCTGAATAGCTCTCTAAATCATTTGTCTTTTTTTAAAAATATATTTTATTTTATTTTATTTTATTTTATTTTATTTTATTTTATTTTATTTATTTATTTTATTTTTTTTATTTTTTTACAGAGAGGAAGAGAGAGGGATAGAGAGTTAGAAACATCGATAAGAGAGAAACATTGATCAGCTGCCTCCTCCAAACCCACACCGGGGATGTGCCCGCAAACAAGGTACGTGCCCTTGACTGGAATCGAACCTGGGTTCCTTCAATCTGCAGGCTGAGGCTCTAGCCGCTGAGCCAAACCGGTCAGGGCTTGTCTTTTTTTTTTTTTCCGTACTGGTCATATCCACATGCTAACAGACTGACGGTGTGACCATCTCAGTGATCTGGGTTTTCAGCAAAAGATGTGGTGCAGAGGCTCTCTCAACCCCACCGATTGGAGATATACCTGTGACTGCCTCAGCTCCCATGGCTTCGTTTGACGCCCTGGGAAAGGACTGGATGCCAAATGGAAGCCTCTCTGGGATCGGGAGATGAGCAAGAAGGTGTGGAGGAGGCTGAAAATATCATGAGGATCTCAATAGAAACATCTGAGTAGAAAGTAGAATTCAAAGCAAGAAAATCTCCTTTAGCACCACCTGAGAGGTGGAGGCATCAAAGCCCTTCCATGTAAACCCCTCTGACTTCTAAGAGAGGCCCTTGGTTTGGAAGCCAAGCATCACGATGAGCTTCCGTTTAATGCTGTTGTTACTCAAACACTGTGTGATCTGGGCTTTTTTGTATGTACTTCCAAAGATCTTACGTTGACAGTGGCTTACATTCATTTGCAGATTTGTGTGGGTTCTCCCATGTTATGAAGACAGAGAGAAGCACAGACTTGGCCAAATACAGCCAATATTACTGTGAAGCACAGTCCTAACTAGGACCTGTGTCAGGAAAGTGGCCTGGAGTCGAAGAACAGAGCTGTCCTTGCTGAGAATCAAATTACAACCTAGAGGAGCATCTGCTAATCGGAACAGCTAACATTTATTGAGTACTTGACGTGGACCTGCAACTGTACAAAGTATTTGACATTCATTATCTTATTTAATCCTCATGATCTCTATCATCTTCATCTGATAGATGAGGAAGTGGAGGATTAGAGAAGTGAAGAAACTTGCCAAAGATTATGTGGTCACTTAGCTGGGGTAGCAAGGGATCCAAACTCAGGTCTGACTGTCCTGTATCTGGTACATCCTTGTTGAAATCTGCTGCTGAGAGGGAGGCTAAGTAAGACTGGTAGTAGCCACCAGATCTAATAAACCCATCACAGGAAGGCAGAATTCCTTCTCTAGGTTTTAAACCACAAGACAACTTCCTTTATATGTTATGGCCAAATGTAAGAATATAAAAAAATACATTGAAAATAACAATACAGATAATGCCTATCCTAAAACTATCCTTAGCTACTCTAAAACCTCTAGATTTATCAGAATACAAAGAAAAGAATAACTAGTGCACACTACTAAAATGCAGGAAAATATACCAAACATTTCTAAAATTATGGGCCATAAAAATCTTAATTTAACATACATTTCAGAATAAAGTGCCATTGTATTATGCCCAGGTGAGGAGGTGGATGTTTATGGTCAGTAAGGAAAATATCACTATATAATCATACACAGATAAAAATTAAAATATATAGTATAAAGTGGATTATTTTATTTTTTATTTTTGAAAGGATTAAAATGTATTTTAATAAGTTGATACTGCATTACTGCTCCATTTTCAGAAAAAAACTCCGAAGGTATCAGGAACAAATCAAACAGGGTACACCAATAAAAAAAGAAAAGCACAGCATAACTACATAAGATAGGCAATGCTAAGAGCTTCTGTTGGACATTCATCATACAGCAACCCTGTTCCCAAGGTTGTACTAGGCCTATCAAGAAAAGCTGTGGACAGCAACATCAGACACAAAGGGCCATTCCTGGGTTGTCCTTACCCAAGAAAAAGATGGAGGCAAGTTAACACAAGATTTTTGTTTTAAGATATACTAAAACGAAAATCTCTAAGAGAAAAATGTCTTCCTTAGGATATGAAGGGATAATAAATGGGGTATAACAGAACCGTATGTATGTTATCTGTGACCCCTGCAGACTGCCTGAATTCCCACCTGGAAGTGAATGAAGTGATGGAGGACGTTTGTGGGTTTTGTGGTACGTGTGGCAGTGTCTCCGTGGTCGGGAAATTTAAGAATGAGATTGCAAACAGAACAGGATAAACAGAATGGAATGATCAAGATTCATGGGGGCTCTAACTGGATCCACTTTGCCATCGTCCCCCCCGCCCCCCCGGCCTTCAATAATCGTGAGACTTCAGGAATGCACCACAGACACAATTAAACAACATACCACACAGAAATGACTTGTTAAATATCACCCCTCCCTTGACCTCTGTCTCCAGCACACTCCCTAGAGTAGTACAGGCAGGGAAGATCTAACTGTTGGGAGGAATCCCTAACACTTTTCCACGTAGAATTCTGGCTGGGCCAAAAAGGGTCCTTCTCTTAAGGGTTTTGGGAAGCTAGACACCGCAATTTTATTAATATCGGCGACGTTTGTTTGGAGCAAAATCAGCTCCAGGAGCTGCATGGTTGAATGCAGGAGGGGTTCCACCACTGAACATACTATCATGCTTTTCAATATAGAGTGACTTTCACTTCACCTTTGTACACAGAAGTTCAGAAATCAACTATTTTCCCAGACACCCTGCTTTTATGATGTGAGCATATCTTTCCACCCAGACACTACAAGTTCTGTTATCATAATTTATGTACGTAACTAATCATTTCACTGCATGGTGTCACAAGCAAGTCTAATGCAACTAATCAAGTCTCTAATCTAGTCAAACTAGTTGTGTATGACATCACACTCATGATAAAACAAAAAACTTAGTATGGTGTCAGATGGGTATTGGACTTGCCTGGGTGAGCACTTCATAAGTTATATCACTATGTGTACACCTGAAACTAATATAATATTGTATGGCAACTATAATTGAAAGAATGAAAATATAACATCTAAAAATTAAATATCTAATACCTAACTTCAGAGCTTAGTGAGTTTACTTTATTAATTTACTTCTTATACTTTTGAAAGTGAAGCATGTGTACACAACAATAGAAAAATTAAAACAGTACAAAAAATTCCCAGTAAAATCTGTGTATCCGATCATGTGGCTCCCATTTTCACAGTTAACCCCTGTGAAATGCCTGTTTATCCTTCCAGGCATAGTCCAAGTATAGATAAGCATATATATTTACATGTATATTTACTTTCTATTTTTACACAAATGATAGCACACCACTCTGCACATTATTCTACACCTTGATATGTCTTGAAGGTTAGCCCGTGTCTACACATATGGAGCTAGTTCATGCTTCTCAGTGCTCATTTTATGGATGTACAATCAATGCCCTATGTTCTATGGTTGGGCCTTTAGAGTTTTCCGTCTTTTGCTATTCTTTTTTTAATGCTGTAAAGAATATCCTTGTACATACACCTTTCTGTACATATGTAAATATATATGGGAGATAAACATATAAAATAAAATTTTGACTCAAAACATGTTACTTAAGTAGAAATTCCTGGCATGACTTATTTCACCTGGAAGCTACTCGAGAAAGACCATTGTTAAGAGAGAAAACAATCAGAAGTAAGTGTTGATGATCTTCCTTTACAAACACTACACGGAAATGAAGTGGAAGCCTTTAGCAAGGAGTGTAGTGTGTGAGTGGGTGAGTGTGCACACAGGCACAATGTTTAGAAGGTCGGAAAAAAGAACAGGGTAATTTCTCTCATTTTAAGTCTAGTCACTCATTAAGACTTCTGGACAAATGCTATCAAAAACAGTAATCCACAACATTCCTTAAGGCTTTATCTCTCTCATTATCTCTATTGCATGTTGGCATGAAGTGGCTGAAATTATATATATTTACAGCACATATATATGTGTATATGTGTGTGTGTGTGTGTGTGTGTATTTCTTTATATAGAGAAAAATTCCCTCATCTGGATCTGAGATTTCTTATTCCTCAAGGTTATTCCTGGAGTCTTGAGAAAAGATGAAATTAATTAGACATACGTGCCACTTCTCCATCTTAGGCACCAATTTTGCAGGCAGAACCCAACTCTCCTATAACATCCCACTGCAATTGTGAAAGTCTCCCAGCTTAGCTGAGAATCCCCCAAATTTCAAGGTGCTTAAATTAAGGAAGAGTCTGGGTGAACATAATGTTTGCATGAGATAAAATGTAAAATCCCATCTATTCTTTCTTTGCACACACGCACACACACAATTAAAATTACCCAGGATATTTTTCCTAGCCAACTGCCAAAAAACCTGCAATGGAGTTTTTTGTCTTGCTCGCCACTGCTGATGCTGGCTTCCTTTGAAGCAATTCAGGACAGCATCTGGCTTACCTCATGTTGCACTGAAATCCAGGTTCTGAAAAGCAGCCGGAAGATGACATTCTGGGAAGAGGCACTATGCTGTGTGTGGCGGGGGAGGGAAGGAAGAGGCAGGAGCAGGGGGGAGGTGGCTGAGCGGTGTTAATGCAAATGTATTCCCTGGGCTTATTCACTGGCAAACCCAGCCGACACCCAGCCATTTGAATCAGGGCCAGCGAGTCTGGCACATCTTCTGCTGGCAGAGCACGAGCCCAGCACAGCATCCTGCTGCTGCTGGCATGTATACAGCTGTCTTTCTTCATCTGACTCTCCACCACTGCGGCAGACGCAACAGGTGTTGCCAAAGACACAGTGTGTTTGAAAGCTGTCAAATTTCAATAATCATCTCTGTAGCATATCCCTTTCTATTCTCCCACTCCAGCTCTTCCTCCCTTCCCTCTCCCCACCTCCTTAAAAACCCTTGCACCATTTGGGCCTTTGCAAAGGGCAGAGTTAGGCCAAGATGCTGATCACATGGTCATCTGGAGAAAGGAATCCTACGCGGACCTCAGCTGAAGTGGGATAGGATTTTTGCAAGATATAAGCCTTTGGGGGTCAATGCAATTATCCTTTTTTTATCCCCCCTTCGGAGATAAACTGTCAACCCATTTTTTCCTGACCTTTTTTTCTTCCATTTTTTTATTAGTTCTTTCGAATGCTAGCCCCTTCTCCTTACAGCCTGTGTGACCTTAACCATGTTCTTTAACTGTTCAAGCTTCAGTTTCCTCATCTGAAAAGTGAAAATAATAATACTTGTCATCTATACCAATGAGATTAAGCAGACGAAATACTTAAGGCTAAGTGCCCAGTTGATATTAGTGATTCTCTCCTCCCCCGACTCGCCTTGAGTTTCATACTTCAAAGCCCTAGATGTGCACATGCCTGAACACCCCAGGGCTGGCAGGCAAGGAGGTGCCTAATCCTTACATCACGAAGGCCATGCGGTCTCTCAAATCACTAGGCTCCGGGAAGGAACAGCTTGCCTGGAGGCATTGCTACCGATACCGTACCAACGAGAGATCTCCGTGATGACCTCCACCTGGCCCCTGACATGGTGCCTGAGACTGGCAGGCCAAGGCCCAAAGGACAAGGGAGAGCAACCTGCAAGGCTCAACCCAGGGGAAGCTGACAGACACCTACAGAGGAGCGCGGTGCCCCCGGCTGCCGACAAGAAAGCCAACGCCCAGGCTGGAAGCAACCAAATCCCAGTTTAGAGGTGGATTTGGTCATGGCTATGGTCAACTACTTTAGGAAAGTTGGAGGGATTATTTTGTGTTGAACAAACTTGTGGTTGTCAAATAAATAAAATAATAAAATAAAATAAGCCTGAGGGTTTAACAATGGCTCTTGGATTCCAAAGGCGTGAAGCCTTGCTCTGTCTGAAACTTCCTTCCCACTCATATCCAAGTCAAAGGCAGAGGACACACTGCCCGGCAAGCCTGTGGGAGATGCCAAGTAAATGCTAGTAAAAGGCAGGAATATACCGTTATTACTGCCTTATTCATAAATTCAAATATTAGGCTTCCCTGACTGTCCCTCAGGACAAATAAATGGACAAAGAAATGATGGCACTCTATGCAGCAGGTAAAATTAATTAGAGTAGCTGATTCATAAACTAACTAGGTTATTTAGGTAAGTGCATATAGCCCTTACTACATGCCAGGTGTATTATAAATATGGACTCATTTCAGGTGAGAGGAGAAACCAAGATGGTGGCATAGGTGAACACTGGAATTGCTGCTGGGCACAACTATTACAAAATCACAACGAAAAGAAAAAATGGACACCACCCAGACCCACAGGAAGGCTGGCTGAGTGGAAATTCTACAACTAGAAAGAGACTGAGACGCAGAGGAGGTGTGGAAATAAAGTGCAGAGGTACGGAGGCGCGCGAAGGAGCTCATGGAAAGGGCACGTGGAAACGGCTTGCAGAAACGGCTTGCGGAAAAGACTGGTAGCATTTTGTACTGGAGGGAGGCACAAGCTCCTGACGGCTCTGAACTCCAGTTCCAGGCGAGTTTCTGGGGTCTCAGAATCTTACAGGGAGGAGCTGGACTGTCTAGCACTGTCTGGTACTGGGAGGAACTCCAGAGCAGCTTGAGACACAGTGTCTCTTAGTGTAGGGCTGAGAAGCGGCCATAGCTGGTTGCTCCGCCCTGTAGACTCTCCGAGACCCCACCCTATCCAATTTTCACGCAGAAGCTTTTGCATATAAAGGGCTGAGAAGCCCTAGGCAGAAGCTAAAATAGCACCTCCTTGGAGATACAAGAGCCAGTGTACTCGGATAAGGGATGCACTCAGGAGGGAAACTTCGTGGGCACCAAAGCCCCACTGAAGCAACTCTTGCCCCATAAGGGTGTGTCCGGCATAGAAGTTCTCCCACTACAGACATAGCTGATTAAAGCCACTCTGTCAACGCAGGGAAGCAGCCAAAATGCGGAGACAAAGAAACAGGTCACAAGTGAAAGAAATGGAGGAAAGCAAACGACTGGATATAGAGTTCAAAACCATGGTGATAAGGCTTTTCAAGAATATTCTAGAGCCTGCTGATAAATTTAATGAGACTCTCAAGCATATGAAAAAGGACCAGCTAGAAATTAAGCATACACTGACTGAAATAAAGAATATTATACAGAGATTCAACAGCAGATGAGAGGATCACAAGAATCAAGTCAAAGATATGAAATATGAAGAAGCAAAACCCACCCAGTCAGAAAAGCCAAAAGAAAAAAGAATCCAAAAACATGAAGATAGTGTAAGAAGTCTCTGGGACAACTTCAAGCGTACCAACATCAGAATTATAGGGGTGCCAGAAGAAGAGAGAGCAAGATATAAAAAACCTATTTGAAGAAATAATGACAGAAAACTTCCTCTACATGGTGAAAGAAATGGACTTGCAAGTCCAGGAAGTGCAGAGAATCCCAAACAAAAGGAATCCAAGGAGGACCACACCAAGACACATCATAATTAAAATGCCAAAGGCAAAAGACAAGGAGAAAATCTTAAAAGCAGCAAGAGAAAAGCAGTCAGTTACCTACAAGGGGGCACTCATATGACTGTCAGCTGATTTCTCAACAGAAATTTTGCAGACCAGAAGGGTATGGCAAGAAATATTCAAAATGATGACTAGCAAGAACCTACAACTAAGATTACTTTACCCAGCAAAGCTATCATTCAGAATTGAAGGTCAGACAAAGAGCTTCACAGACAAGAAAAAGCTGAAAGAATTCATCACCACCCAACCAGTATTATATGAAATGCTGAAAGGTATCTTTTGAGAAGAGGAAAAAGAAGAAAAAGTAAAGATAAAAATTATGAACAACAAATACATCTCTATCAACAAGTGAACTAAAAATCAAGTGAATAAAAAAAAGTCTGATGAACAGAATAAACTGGTGAATAGAATAGAATCAGGGGCATAGAAAGGGAGTGGAATGATAATTCACAGGGGGAAAGGGGCTTGGGGGTGTGGGAAGAGACTGGACAAAAATCATACACCTATGGATGAGGACAGTGGAGGGGGGGATAAGAGCAGTGGATGGGGTGGGAACTGGGAGGAGGGGAACTATGGGGGGGAAAAAGAGAAACAACTGTAATAATATGAACAATAAAGATTTTAAAAAGATGACAAGGTGATAAGTGTTTCTACAGAAACAAAATGTATTAATGTCAAATACATGAGTGATTGTGGCCTTGCATTAAATGATTGCCATGCAGAAATTAAATAAATAAATAAATAAATAAATAAATAAATAAATAAAGACTCATTTCAACTCCAGCGTAGTGGGTACCACTACTATCATCATACATGCTGCTGAGGAAACTGGGGCAGGGGGAGGCTGAGCCCCTTTTATATGCAGCAACCTGGGTGGATCTCGCAAACAAGGTTGAGTGTAAAAGGCAACTATGCAGAGTGATACGTGCATTAAAGAACTGATGTAAAGTTCAAAAATACAGAAGAAAATACGTTATTCATTGAGACGCCTGTGTGGACAGTTATAAAAACAAGTTCATGTTGTAGTTGCTTCCAGCGGGGAGGAAGGAGGGTGCCCCTGGGAAGCACACAGGGGAGATTCTACATGTACCTGTTTATTTTTAAAAAGACCACATGTTAAAATTACATAGTTCTGGGTAATACATGTACTGTTTTAAGTATGTTTTCCTCTGAATTTTTGTGAAATGACACACATACAGAAAAGGGCATAAAAGCATTTATGGAATTCCACAATTACTAAACAAACGCTATGGGAGCACCATCTAGGTTAAGACGGAGAATGTAAGAGCCCATTAGCACCCCTAGAGCCCTTCCCCAGCCATCCCCCATCCTGCATCTGTCCCAGAGGTTATCTCCATCCTGAGCTCTCGGATGCTCATTGCCTTTCTCCCCTAGAATCCCACCACCTGTGTCTGCATCCTGAGCCATAAAACCCACTGGTCCCGGTTGCTGAACCACAGCAAGTGGAATCACGCAGCATGTGCTCTTTTGTGGTTTACTTTTGCTCCGTGTCACTGAGATTTATTGTCGTTCTGATGCACTTTCATTGCTGAATGGACTTCCACGTTTCGTTCTCTTTTCCACTCTCGATCGATATTTGGATTGTCTTCTCTATCATTTTTAAGCTCAAAAGCAAGGGCAGATATTTCATCCAGCAGAGGCACCCAAGAAATGATATCTTCAGAATGTTCCTCAGCTTATCCTTCAGAAAGGATGATGCAGTTTTAATTGTCTAATCAGGAAAGACATTTTCCTTTGGGCTTATTGTTGTCTTTCTTTCTTTCTTTCTTTCTTTCTTTCTTTCTTTCTTTCTTTCTTTCTTTCTTTCTTTCTTTCTTCCTTCCTTCCTTCCTTCCTTTCTTTCTTTCTTTCTTCCTCTTTCTTCCTTAACATTCACTCCACTCAGTCAACAAGTTGCTTTTTCCTTTTCTTGTTGCCTTCATATTGTGGAGTATTGTAGCCCAGATTGAGATCCCTGAGGCTATAATCTAACCCAAACCCTTTGTCTTACGAAAGATGCATTGTGTCCTGCAGCTCATTTTAAAATACATTCCAGTAGCTCTGAGTCCCGTAGATGGTAACTTAGTCATTGGAATAGGAGTTCGAAAAGCTCTATTGTCTCTGGCAGCTGGTTAATCGTATGTTTAAGGAGAAAGCATTGCCAGCGTTTCTCTGCAGGGCAAATCTACTCTATATGAGACCCATACAGAGTGTCACAAAGATGTTGCCAAACGTCTAAATGAATTTTCCCCTCCTTATTATTAATCGCTATACAGCATTGCTTTTTTAAAAAACCACCCCAGGCTCCAGGAGTGAGGAGGGAAGAGCACATGAAACAGCATTATGCTCCCAGCACATGCCAGTAATGGGGCTAAACAGCAATGGCATTTATTTATTGTAAGGACCTTGGTGATGCAGTTAAAAGGCATCTTCTCACTCTGCAATGTTGCCATTAATATGTAAAAGCTTAAGCTTGCTAAAGGGATTATTGCACATCCTATCTGATGATAAACTGGCATTGCAATGATTACATGTATCTTTTTGTCATTTTCTCGTAACACATCTTACTCTTGAGCAATATAATTGGCCTCTTACTAATGTTAATGATTAAATCAGCATAAATGTACCATACTGCTTTAAATGGAAGGCATGTTTGAAATCTCCAGGGTCTTGAATGTTTGCTTTACAGCATGGCCAGTACATTCATTTTGTGTGTGTGTGTATGTGTTTGTATGTGTGTGTGCAAATACACATATGTGCATATATATCTAAACTAATAAAAGCGAAATATTAAAATTAACCGTTTCTTCGGGACAGCCTAAGCCACGCCCACCAGCCAATCAGAGGGACTGTATGCAAATTAGCCCAGCCAAGATGGTGGAGGCCACAGCCCTGGGCTCCGCCATCTTGGGAGCCTGGGTCCTGGGAAGGTATCTGGGGCCCTGGGCCGCCAGATGCCTTCCCCCGTGGAGAAGCTATGGGGGAAGCGCGGACCAGCCAGGCGGGACCCCGCAAGCCCCCTGCCGGGAGGCCGATTGGGACCCTAACGGCCTCCCGGGGCAAGCGGGACCCCGTAAGCCCCCTGCCAGGAGACCAATCGCAGCCCGAAGGGCCTCCCGGGGCAAGCGGGACCCCGCAAGCCCCCTGTCGGGAGGCCGATTGGGACCCGAACGGCCTCCCGGGGCAAGCGGGACCCTGTAAGCCCCCTGCCAGGAGGCCGATCGCAGCCCGAACGGCCTCCCGGGGCAAGCGGACCCCGCAAGCCCCCTGCCGGGAGGCCGATCGCAGCCCGAACGGCCTCCCGGGGCAAGCGGGACCCCGCAAGCCCCCTGGCAGGAGGCCGATCGCAGCCCGAACGGCCTCCCGGGGCAAGCGGGGACCCGCAAGCCCCCTGGCGGGAGGCCGATCGCAGCCCGAACGGCCTCCTGGGGCAAGCGGGACCCCGCAAGCCCCCTGCCAGGAGGCCGATTGGGACCCGAACGGCCTCCCGGGGCAAGCGGGACCCCGCAAGCCCCCTGCCGGGAGGCCGATTGGGACCCGAACGGCCTCCCGGGGCAAGCGGGACCCGCAAGCCCCCTGTCGGGAGGCCGATTGGGACCCGAACGGCCTCCCGGGGCAAGTGGGACCCGCAAGCCCCCTGCCAGGAGGCCGATCGCAGCCCAAACAACCTCCGGGGCAAGCGGGACCCCGGAGGCCCCCTGCCAGGAGGCCGATCGCACCCCGAAGGGCCTCCCGGGGCAAGCGGGACCCCGCAAGCCCCCTGCCAGGAGGCCGATTGGGACCCGAACGGCCTCCTGGGGCAAGCGGGACCCCGCAAGCCCCCTGCCGGGAGGCCGATTGGGACCCGAACGGCCTCCCGGGGCAAGCGGGACCCGCAAGCCCCCTGCCAGGAGGCCGATCGCAGCCCCAACGGCCTCCCGGGGCAAGCGGGACCGCAAGCCCCCTGCCGGGAAGTCCATCGGGCCCCAACGGCCTCCCGTGACAAGAGGGACCCCGCAAGCCCCCTGCCGGGAGGCCGATCTGGTGGCCAGCAACACTGGAATGACCTCCCAGGCGGAGAAGCCTGGGGGTGGGGGGACCCCATGCCCCCTCCAGGAAGCTTATGGAGTGGCCAGCGCCACTCCATTGCTTTCCAGGCAATGACCCAAAGGGTCAGTGGGAGCTGTGGCCAGCCTGCAAACAGACATTGGCCCCTCACCCAGGCTGGCCAGGCACACCAGCAGGTGGCCATCCCCAGAGGGGTCCCAAGCTGTGAGAGGGCACAGGCCGGGCTGAGGGACCCTCCTCCCCGACCACCCCAGTGCACAAATTTTTGTGCACCGGGCCCCTAGTATTATCTATAATAATAAAAGGGTAATATGCTAATTAGACCAGATGTCCTTCCAGATAAAGCCAAGCCAGAGGAAACCAACCCCGGGTCCCAGGGCCAGAAGGAAGCCAGTGCCAGCAGCCGGAGGAAGGAAGGCTAACTCTTGCACGAGTTTCATGCATCGGGACTCTAGTATTAATATAGATGCATTAAGGTAACAGGAAACACAAAATTCACAAGCGGGTCTTTGAGTGTGATAGTTAGTAGAGACACCCCTACTTTCAACCATGTTTCACAGACACATATATTCTAGCTGTTGGAGATAAAGTACTATATTCAGTCAGTGGTTCAATGCATATACCACTTCCCAGAAGATAGCGTTGCCCCCTTTCCCCCAGCCAACCAACATCGTAGCTGAGCTTTCAATGGGCTGTTCTACCATTTAACTCCGCAAGCTACTTCTTTGTGATGAAGTACATAGCAATCCTTTAGTCATGAGTTTAGCTTATTTTCACAGTTTTCTTTTTGTTTTTGTTTTCATAGAATGGGTCCCTTGGCCAGAGGCAATTTGTGGGAGAGATAATCTTGAAGGATGAGATGATGGTACTAGTGGAAGCAGGTAAGGCAAACACATATCCAAAGTATGTGTTGACTCCAATAAAGTTGAACATCTACCCTGCCCAAGGTATAAGGGGTTGGATGTAGTTGACCTACCACTCTGTGGCTGGCTGGCTCCCCTGAGGAATGGTGGCAGGATGAGGGCTGAGTGTCAGGCAGGTGAGCAGTTAGGAGCCAGCAGTCCTGGATTGTAAGAGGGATGTCTGATTATGTGAGGAACACACACCCCCATGCACAAATTTCATGCACCAGGCCTCTAGTTCATGTATAATTAGGAGGCCATGAATAATGCTCATCATTCCCCTCCTTTATCACCTGTTTTCAATTTATGCTGGTCTAAGTGGCTTGCCTGGTGGGGTGCTCCAGACTATTAATATTATCTCTAAGGGACTTTAGTCTTTGCTTACAATGCCCTATTCAAGCCATGGCTATTGTATTTGCCCATTTATTATTCAAATTGAGCATAGCAACATGAAGAGACACACCAGTGGGTATCCTGAGCAACAACCGTATTCTTCTCCATCCTCATGGAGCAGCAGCCCTACCTGCTTCTGGTAATTAGCCATCTTATAACTCCTTGCAAGTCAGACCTCCTAGCACTACTCTGACCTTGGCACTAATTGAGGTCATTGCACCTGTATTAGTTCTGATGCTGAAAGACTGTTAACTAAAATCCTGTTTATCCTCAGAGAACCCATTTCTGTAACAGTATCTCCACCACCATCCCTGGCCTAAGCTAGGGAAGAGGACAGTTACCACTCAGCTTAGGAACAATCTGGTACCCTTTATCTTTTCTCATAAGGTAAAACATTAAATTAGTATAGAAGTTTTTAGGCATATTTTAAAACATCCACTTCTCTGTGCCTTTAAAAAAATATGTTTTTATTGATTTCAGAGAGAAAGGAAGAGGGAGAGTGTGATAGAAACATCAATGATGAGAGAGATGTGCCCCTGACCAGAAGCAAACCTGGGACCCCTCAGTCCACAGGCCGACAGTCTATCCACTGAGCCAAACCAGCTAGGGCCACTTCTCTGTGCCTTTTGATCCTTTACCATCTATTGTGGCAGTTCTGATACTTCTTCAATCACTTTTTCCAAGCTTCCAGTACTAGCACTATATTAGCACAGCTTTTAGGGACCTTGACACACTATTAAATCTTGTATTACAAGAGATTAATCCTATTTTAATAAATGTTCTCTTATTCAATTTTATATTCTATTCTCTTGATTCAGCATCACCAGGAACAAGTCCCAATCATACACCCCGGGCTTCAGCTCCTTCTGTATTCAGTTTCTCCTTTTTTTTTTCAGCCTAGTATATCCCCAACTAGGCTATGCTGAGATTTTATCTTTGTTATTGGTCTGGCTATTAGGACGGGAGATAGAGCGTGGGGAGGGAGGTAAGAGAGAGACAAGCATGGTCTTTCAGAGAGAGACTTGCATGAGTCTTCTGCATATTCTTCAACCAAGGAATTCCATTATATTCTGGCAAAGAGAAGGAACCCCTTCTGTAGGCCCAGTGGCTTCAAGGAATTTGTGAGGTCAAATTTTTCAGAGACATATACCTAGATAACCATATTCCAAAATACAGTGCCCCACCTTGGCCTTGGCATCAAGCTCCATTACTTTCATCATTAAGTGCTGAGTCTTCTATTTTCCTGCCACCAAGCAGGCCCTCTACTTCTACATTTTGCCTTTAGTTGGTCTTTAATCACTGGAACCTGGCATTTTCTATCTTCAACTAATCAATGGCATTCAACAATAGCCACACATTCCACTGTCTTCATATTTCTCTGAATGATTTCTCTCATATCTCTTACAAACAGAGATATTGCATCAGACAGTGCATTCCCTTCCACTGGTCTCCCTCTCAGTTTACCACTTGTGAAAGTTTAACTGTTGTATTGTGATAGCATGCTAGGGATAACCATATTTTACCTACTATCAGTGATAGCATTCTTTTTTTAAAAAAATGTTTTTATTGATGTTTAGAGAAAGAAGAAGGGAGAGGGGGAGAGAGATAGAAACATTGACTAGCTGCATTCTATATGGCGCCCACTGAGGACTGAGCGCAGAACCTTGGCATATGTCCCAATCAAGAATCGAACCAATGACCTCTAGTTAATGGGTCAAACCTCAACCACTGAGCAACACTGGCCGGACAGTGTTAGAATTCTCACAGCTAGAAGACCAGTGATGGATCTAGCTTCTAAACTCAATTTTAAAGTATGGTTCTTTAGGACACTTGTGGCACCAACTGTCTTGGGTTCCCTGGAAACACACTTTGAAACAAAAACCTTTGCATGCAGAAGGTTCATTGGGACGTGCTTTTTAGGAGATACATCTGAGGGAAATAAAGAATGAAAGGTTGGGCAGAAGATGAAGTTGACCCACACTACAATTGTGTCTGAGGCCTCAGTCAATTTAACAGAGAGCTCTAGAATCAGAATGACTCTTCAGAGCAGTTTAAAATTAAGGCAGTTTGTACATCCACATCTTCAGTTATTAGCCAGAGGCCACCAGGAAAAGGGCAAAAAACTTTGATGAAGCAATTCCCAGTGATAGACACATCCATGAGCTGTGAGCTGTTAGCCACCTATATTCCCAGAAACAGGGTACATTGGCTTTGGGCAAAAAAAAATTTGAGTAGAACACTACAGTGTCCGCTGTATACAGTTAAGAGTTTCTACCTAATCTTTGCTAGTTCTCAATCCCATTATCCTCATTTGATATCAGGAGGCCCAGTTCCAGAGAAGTACCCTCTCTGAACCTCAACATAGCTATTCAATTTTATCAAATTTTCAGAGATGTGAGTGCCTCTTTCACTAGTGAATTTCTTATTACTAAAATGAAGACTGTCCTTTCACCTTTCCTAGGGAATATAGTCAGCCAATGGGTTGTGCGTTTATACATCACAAATCTCTTCTAAAATTCCCCCGATCTTGAGCCATCTAACCTTGCTGTATGCCACACTTCATTTCAGAAGCCTTCCTCAAATCCAGGTGTTAAGGAACTACCCCAGCAAACTCTAGCTCCACAAGAACTTGACTAATATTGAGCCCTAAATCTTGGGTGAAGATTCCCCTGTCAATAAATTTAGCCTTATATTCCACCCCTCTATTCTAAAACCTTCGAGAGATTTTCTACTTATGTCCCCTTTCCTGCAAGTAAGGAGAGATAGTAAGAAGGACAGGTCTTGTTCATTTGCAGAACTGAGAGCAGAAAGGAAGCTTCGGAGTCCCCTCAAAAGCCACAACACAACTGCTTACTTCACAGACTTGGTCCACAGGCTACCCAAACAGAACACTGTGATTATTGATTTCCCACTCAGCCCATCATCCCCAAAGAAAAGTAGATAAAAGCAATTTCAAACAACAGTTCTGAAGAAGCAATTTACTTATGAAGGTAGTGCCTGGAGTCTATCAAATTGCAGGTGTACTTGTATATCAGGTTTCACTGCCTCCTGACCAGGCAGTAATCAGCCTGTACACTTGACCCAACCTGAGAGTTTCTGAAAGTAAAGCGTAGAGCCCTCCAGCATCACTCAAATTATTCACATGTCAATGATATTCTCACCACTCTCGTCAGCATCAAGTTACTCAATTGAGTATAAAATTTTTCCCCTTGAAGTTCAGTCAGAGGTTAACTTCTTCAAAGGCAACTGTCAAAACCTGACATCATGTTTGGTTTGCAATGTGGAGGTAACACTAAACTTACAAATGTGCTCCCCTCACTACATCTGTGGGTCATGGAGGAATCAACACGTTTGAGGTCTGAGCAAAAGCTTGCCTGTGGCAGCTTGCCTGGGAAGTAAAGTTCACCCCAGCAGGTAAAACACAACAAACAAATGTGGCTTTAAAATAATTAGTTCCCATGCAGAGTGATCCATGCAGAGTGTTTGCCTAGACTAGAGGTTTGAAGTTTGCTTTTACATAAAGAAATGGGCTGATTGTCAGGGAGAGGAGGCTTGAGATACAGGTTGCAAAAGGAGGTTGGAATTTTCTGACATAGAATAAGAGCTAAGAAAAGCAAAAGTTGGCCTCAAGGTCCTAGACACACTGAAAGGTCATATGAAGCCCAAATTTTCTGTGAATTAAACGTTTTATTCCATCTGAGCATGTTTTAGTGGTCCAGCTGCCTTTGATTTCAGTTGAAAATTTTGTTTTATTGGCCAGTGTTCTCCAGTTGGAAAAGTTTTCTGTGATTTTTCTTGCTAAAGCCAATATTTATTTTAGCTCTAAAGAAAAATAAAATTTTGGCAAAATTTCCCCCCAGGCCAAGAACTCTTTGGGGATGTTAGCTTTTGCCCATTGAGTTTATTTTCCAGAAACATTTGGTCGGGTGGGTGGGCCAGGGCAGCCCAAGTGCTTTCGTCTCACGATAGTTTTAACCAAGAGCTGTCAGGCCTAAACACATTCAGAATTAGAACACAAAGGTGCAAGTGTACCTGGAGACTTATAATAATGTCAACACATCTTAGATTTACAAAAGATACTTCTTACAAGGGCAATGATGTAAATTTAATTTCAGGTTCCCCAGGAAAAGCCCAAGAAAAATCTCAAGGCCCTTTTTGCTTTTACTTTTTATAAAATAGGCATCTCCGAAGGAAGGAGTGCAGTTCTTTGATATATCCAGATCTGGATCTCTTTTACAACTGTTGAAAATTGTTAGCTTTCAGACATACTTACTGTATAGAAACAGAATTAATCTAGGTTTCACTTCATTTCATAGAGCTTAGAAGCCCTGATGCCCATTCAATTAATTAATGATGGAAGGAGAGTCCAGCCATTTATGTCTAAAAGCTCTTCAGCACGATGAGCAGAGAAAGATAAGCATTTCATTAGTGCAATGACCACTTGTGTCTAATTCTTTGATGTGCCCTAGATAAGCAACTCTAAATGTAATTACAAGGGCATCCTTAGGAAGTGGTTCCCACCTGTCATAAAGAGAAATGGCTCTCATATTTTTGTTGTTGTTTTTTTAAATTCTAATATCTTAATTCAAATAGACTTCTATTGACTGCATTTTCATTTATGACAATATTTAGAAGCCAATTAGTGACAATTTTGCATCAGATACATTTCATTTATTTCTTTCTACTTTACTTTGTATAAATTTCTTGAACTGCTCTTCTGCCCAAAGGTTAGTGTTTAGAATTCCATGTAGCAAAACTTGCTCTTTTTGAATTCTTTCTTTTATAATAAAAATTTCATCAAAGTTGAAACAATTGAGACCATTTCAGCCCATCCGTCATTCCAATCCACCTCTATTCTATTGTCCCCCCAAACAAGGTTTTCTAGCTTTAGAATGCCAGCAATCATGAACAGTATGATATGCCCTCCTAAAATAACCCACTCTATTTTGCAGCTTTTTAAAAAATTTATATATATACTAGGGGCCCGGTGCACAAAAATTTGTGCACTCGGGGGGTCCCTCAGTCCAGCCTGTGCCCTCTCACAGTCTGGGACCCCTCAGGGGATGTCCACCAGCTGGTATGCCTGGCCAGCCTGGGTGAGGGGCTGATGGCTGTTTGCAGGCTGGCCAAGTCCCCCAGTGTGGACCCTCACCCCACTGGGGTGTGGCCAGCCTGGGTGAGGGGCTGAGGGCTGTTTTCAGGCTGTCCACAGTCCCTTCAGGGTTTGAGTCCCTACTGGGATGCCTGGGCAGCCTGGGTGCAGGGCTGAGGGCCGTTTTCAGGATGCTCACAGTGCCTTCAGGGTTCAAGTCCCTACTGGGGTGCCTGGGCAGCCTGGGTGCAGTGCTGAGGGCCATTTTCTGGCTTTCAGGCTGCCCACAGCTCCCATTGACCCAACGTCCCAGCAAGGCTGGCTGGAAGCAGGTTTCTGGGGTTTATTTATCTTCTATAATTGATACACTGTTGCTTTAAGCCAAGGCCTAGGCAGGCAACGAAGCCTCCTGTTGGCTTCAGCTTCCTGGCTTCTAGAATTGAAAGAATGTTGTCTTAGTAGAGGCCCAGCCGGCCTAGGAAGGAAGTTTCCTCCACCGCTGGTGCAACAGAAGCCTCCAGTTTGGTTCAGCTTCATGGCTTCTACAATTGCAATTAGGTTGCCTTGAGCAGGGAGAGGCCCAGTCGGCCTAGGCAGACAGTTTATTCCTGGTGCAACGGAAGCATCCTGTTTGCTCTAGCTCTGTGATTGCTGGCCTCCATCTTGGCTGGGTTAATTTGCATACAGCCACTCTGATAGGCTGGTGGGCGTGGTTTAGGCATCCCAGAGAAATGGACAATTTCAATATTACTCTTTTATTAGACTATATATATATATACATATTCCAAACCTTCTTCTCTGTCATTTCCACCAGCTCATCTATGTACTATGTCCTGTCTTATGAAATCACACTTAATAAGCCTATTGAAATTCTCTTTTTCCAGGATAATCATCCACGGTATCTTCAACCTTTCCTCATAGTTTCTCTTTCCAAGACCCACTATTTCATCACTGTTTCCACAACCATTTCCATCTCTCCCCACTTTCCTAGCTGTCTGACCTTGGTAAGATAGCCAGTGTCATTTTAAATAACCAAATGCTCATTAACTTTTTTTCAAGTGGGAACCATAATATCAACAATTTACAGGGTTGTCATATGGATTAAATACAGCATCAATTGTAGTATATGATCAATAAATGTTTATTTTTCCTCTTCCTATGTTAAAATGAAATGAAATATAGTTTGGGGGTCACTATCCTTCTATCAATGTAATGTATTGATGTCTGAACTGCAGGTTGCTGTTTTCTGCAGCTATGTCACACTGGTGACAAATGTCTTTTATGGACAGAAGTGTGTCTCCAAAATTCATATGTTGAAGCCCTCACCTCCAATGTATTTGAAGTGGTAATTAATATTAAATGAGTTGGTAGGGTGGGGACTTAATGTGACAGGATTGGTGTCTTTCGGGGAAGAGGAAGAGAGACTCTTTTCTCTCTCTCTCTCTCTCTCTCTCTCTCTCGCTCTCGCTCTCGCTCTCTCTTTCTCTCTTCCACAGAGAAAAGGCAATAAGTGGATGCAGAGATGCAATGAGAAGGTGGCCATCTGCAAGCAGGAAAAGAGGCCTCACCAGAAACTGAATTTGATGGCACCTGGATTATGGATTTCTAGCCTCCAGAACTGTGAGAAGGTAAATGTCTGTCATTTAAGCCACCTAGTCTGTGATATTTATTATGGCAGCATAAGCAGACCAATACATGATCCTGTTGGTCAAAATCCCTATTCCCCATTCATATGTTGTCATGTCTACCTAACATATCTAATGCTATGTAAGAAAGAGAGAGAGAGAGAGACTCGCTCTTTGTGAAAGCGAGTGCTCAATACTACTTTTTTTTAAAGGTTCATGAATAATTCTTTTAGCCAAATGTGACAGCACCTTCCCCAGTACACATATGAGCTCATCAGGTTTCAGTTTGTGGAATCATTCAAATATGAACATTTGGAATCACATTTGATCACCTCCAGTCTTCATTTCCCCCTCTTTTCCCCTCATAATAACAATAGCAGCCATCGCAGGGCACCATGCTAAGTGTTCTAGGTGGTTAACTGATGTGATGTTTTGTGTCTGAGCTTCTAACCTATAAAATGCGCAATCTCTACCTTCTAAGACTGTTGTAAAGAATAAGTAACTTGACTAAGGTCACATAACTAATAAGTGGCAGAGTCCAGATTCAACATAGCTTTAGAACCTTAAGCAAGTTACTTGGCCTCTTTGTGGGGTTTTTAAAAATCTATAAGACAAAGACATGAATAGTACTTACCACAAATGGCTGGTACACTAATCAAATTAATTAACACACGTGAAATGCTTAGAGGTCACATGTTGTCCTATAAATGACCAAATTGAGGCCTGGTCGCAAGGTAGAATCGTCAGCCACCTGAGAGCAGGGAACTGTTCTTGTCTTATTCACTGGCCTAGTCCATGCTCCTAATCTTGCAACTGACACACAACAGTCACTCAATATTTGTTGAATGAGCCAAAGACAGGAACCAAGTGTTTAAAAGTGTGGCAGAAAGGTTGAGCATAGAAAATCAGAAACTGGGAGTGTCTTGAGAAAAGGTCATTCTATCTCCACCTACTATGTCTCCAGTTTGTCCCTCTTTTTTATTTTCTCTTACAGGCCAAAGAGCTTCTCTGAGAAATTCCTCCCTCGCCTGAGAGGAGCAACAAGTGTCTAGCCACATAGTCCCAGGCCTTTGCAAACCTTCCTTGAAAGCACATGTCCTACTGCATTGCAACCGCATGGTTCTGTCCTCCCTGTTGAATTATAAATGCTATGCGGACTGGGGCCTTACTTGTCCTGCTCACCAATGGGTCTCCAGTGCCCTGCGCATGGGAGTTGCTCAATAAATATTTGTGAAAGAAAGAAATGAAGGAAGCAAGGAAGGGGCCAGAGAAGAAAGGGATCTAGAGAGAGAAGAAGGGAAGAGGGAAGACAATAAAGCATCTCTGGGAAATGTTGTCCATGTGGAAAAGGCAAGGAAAGGAATGACGTCAGGAACAGAGCAATTGGTACACATTTCATCTAGGGTGGGAGACTTGAAATCATTGCAAACATCTACCTGTTCTTTTATAATTGTGTCCATATTGTGGGTTTCCGCTCATCATCGCCAGTGTCTGATCTCCCTTTCAATCTGACCATGATCCTAGAGAGACCAAAATGGCACATGCAGTATCATGACTAATGCAGCACAGAAGATAAACTGGTGGTCAGGAGGACAGCTCTATAGGAGTGCAGAGGTGGGGAAGATGGCTGTACTTTGGGAAGATTGAGGCTTTCTCCACAAAGCCGGTGGAAAACCAGCCCAAGAAGAAATAATGACAAAGAGCAAGCAAGGATGAAGAAACAGAGACCTCGATTGTCAGCCTCCCAGAGGATGACACCCAAGGGCAACTTGGTGATTGTGAAGATGAAATGAGGACATTAATAATGGCTAACATTGTGTTAAGTGTTCAACAATATATCAACTCGTACTAATATATTCTATAACAATGATGGGTATTTATACACACATGTGTAGAACACAATTATTATCACCATTTTACAAAAGAGAGCTGCAAAAATGATCTTTGTAGATGTAATTAAGTTAAAGATCTTAAGATGAGATCATCTTGGATGACCAGGGTGGGCCGTAAATTCAATGATGAGTATCCTTATAAGAGAAAAAAAAAAGGAAAGTCACAGAGAGACGGAAGAGGAGGAGGCAACGTAGCCATAAGGGTAAAGATGGGAGCGATACAGCTGTAAGGCAAGGGGTGGCTGGGGCCACAGAAGCTGGGTGAGGCAAAGAACAGAATTTTCCTTGGAGTGTTTGAAGGAAGGACTGCCTTTGATTTCAGACTTCTGACTTCAGACTGTAAAACAGCGGTTCTCAACCTGTGGGTCTCGACCCCTTTGGGGATCGAACGACCCTTTCACAGGGGTCGCCTAAGACCATCCTGCATATCAGATATTTACATTACAATTCATAACAGTAGCAACATTACAGTTATGAAGTAGCAACGAAAATAATTTTATGGTTGGGGGTCACCACAACAGGAGGAGCTGTATTAAAGGGCCGCGGCATTAGGAAGGTTGAGAACCACTGCTGTAAGAGAACAGATTTCTATTGTTTTATGCCACCAAGTTTGTGGTAATTGGCCACAGCAGCCTGGGAAACAAATACATCAGTTTGGGAACTGGAAAATCCACACAGTGGGATCTACCTACACTGCAAGATCTCTGTGCTGGGACTTAGATGTCAACACCAAGGCCCAGACACCAACCACCCTCTATCTCCCTTTTGCAGATGCCCTTGGCTGCGTGTTCACAGGTTGGGCGTTGAGAGCACCCAGCAAATCTGCAGCGGTGGCCAAGATAGGGCCTGAAGAAAGGCCCAGGCACCCAGAGGAGAGAGGTAGAGCCTCATTTGGGTGATTTTCCCAACACTTAATTAATAATCCACCTGCTCAAAGAGGAAGAACGCCTCTCAGAAAGAGGCAGTGCTTGCATCATAGGCCTTGGAGGTGGGGAGCAAGTTTTCCAATCATTGACCAACCTTCACTCTAGATGAGAAAACTGAGGTGACAACGCCTTGATGACCTGTGGCCATCTGCCTGGTCGGGGCGGAACCTGAAGTAGAATTCAGGAGCAGGAATTCTAGCCCAATATCCTTCTACCGCCCCATAACACATCTCTTTTGGGTCGTCTTAATATTTCTAAATTACCAAAGAGGCTCGCTTATCTACATATTTCAAGGGAGCTATATAAAAATAAAGCCTGTGTCTCAATTTTTTAAATGGCTGTGTTTTGGACAGATATTTAGAATTCCAAACCAGTCTGCATCCTGGCGACATTCAGCTAGATGGGAACAGAAGCAAAGAAACAAAAGGAAGGCTTAAGAACTGACCTCCCAGCTGCACAGGAAAACAGCTTTGAGGCGGTTCACCCCAGCTAGGGAGAGCCACAGCGAAGCAGCGTGTCTACACCCTACACACATACATATTCAGACGCTTTGTCAAAAAAGCCCAGTGCTGGAGCATTTCAATTAACAAAGTGGGATGGTTTACCTGATAAAATGTTCCCTGTGTGAGTGTAATTACATATTTATACCCCACAGAGATTTTTTAATTTCTGTTTGGTTTGTTTGCCTTGAAAGTGTTTGTCACTGGGAGCGTTCTTGATGTGCAATTTTAAAGCAGTGTTGGCCAACTGTGTGGCTTGTTTGCATTTTAGATTCATTACATTTTGAAGATGATGCTTTTCCCCCCGTCTACATTCAGTATTGATACTTCCACAAGAAGACAATGCATCAAGGAACAGGAAAAGCATGAAAGGAATACTGTCAAGTACCTGTCTTCTGGTTCTCCCTAGTCATATTCTCTCTCTCTCTCTCTGTCTCTCTCTCTCTCTCTCTCTCTCTCTCTCTCTCTCTCCCACCAGAGGCTACTAATTGAGACTGAAATGCTTGAAAATATTTTTGTTCTCTTTCTTTGCAAGTTTGCTTGTTTCCCATCATCCATTTTTTAAAGTTCTTCTTTCATGCCTACCTCTTTATAATAGCAAATAATGCTAAAAAATTATGGTGACCCTTTCTGTGATTTTCCACCCCTCCCTTCCCGGATGAGTACGCAAACACGCAGGCAAGGAAGGCTGATTAACTGGGGTTGCTTTCATTCTATCACTAAGCAGCAGAGACCCTGCTATGTCTTTGGTACCACTGCTCAGCTGTGGGTCTACAGAGGCGTCTCAGGCCCTGACCTCGTGGAGCTGTGTGCTAGCAGAGCAGTGGGTGTGGAGAGGAGCCCAGCATAGCAGATGCTGTGACGGAGGTGAGCGAGGAGCACAAAAGTGGCACCGTGGAGGTGGAAATTAATTCTGCCCGAGGCAGGCTTCATGGGGGAGAACTTGGCTTTGCAGGTGGCTCTGAAAGAGATCACCCCGCAGAGAAGAGAGCTCACCAATGGCTTAGACCAGGGATGAAGCCTTGAGTCAGACCACATGGTATCTGCATTGGTTCTTCTGGGAAGGAGCAGACAGTAAAGAAGAGAATAAACAAACAAAAATAATAGTTGCTGATGTGATCAGTGCTACAAAGGGAATATGATGAGGATGAGACAGGGAAGCCTCTTTATCTGGGCTGTTCAGGGAGGGCGTCTCTGAGGAGGTGACGAGTTGAGACATGCAGGACAATAAAGAGCTGGTCATGTGCAAAGTCAGGGAAGAGCAAGAGACAGGTTTGGGAAGGGGCTGAGCAGACAAGGAGAACTAAGATTTGAAATTCGTACTGAACCAGACTGATGCTCACTGACTCGTGGGGATGACGTAATTACCCACATTGTCACTCATAATCCATTCTCCTCCTATTCATTTTGCTCCCACTGGGCCTTTGTTTTAGGAATGTGACTGATATTCCCAAATGAGAAATAAAACATCTCCATTCATTCTCTGTAGATATACTATGTCTCCTGATACAAGCATGAAATTTAGAAACCCAAAACCCTCCACAGAAATAAAAGTCCATATCCTATGCATATGCGCTTCTTTTGAATTTTCACTGGCTCTGCCAGGATTTGTCCCACTGCCTCCAACTTGAGGACTTGCTCGCAATCCACCGGCTATTGTGAAGTCAGCTTAAGGTCTCTGCTATTGGTGTGGAGGCTATGGCATCATTTGAAATGGCAGTGTGGCCCTAGCTGGTTTGGCTCGGTGGATAGAGCATTGGCCTGCAAACCAAAAGGTCCCGGGTTTGATTCTGGTCAAGGGCACTTTGGTTGTAGGCTCCTCTCTGGTCTGGGCCCTGGTTGGGGCGCATGCAGGAGGGAACCAATCGATGTGTTACTTTCACATGAATGTTTCTCTCTGTCTTTCCCTCTCTCTTCTACTCTCCTTAAAAATCAATGGAAAAAATATCCTCGGGTAAGGATTAACAAAAATAAGTAAAAATGGTAGTGTGTGAAGTTGAAATGCTTGGGAAATGTCCTGTATAAATCAATGAATGATAACAATAATAGTTGCATATTTATTCACAAGGCCACCTGGAATACAGTCAGTCATGCTGTTCTACTCAGCATTCAGGGAAATGCAAGGTTCTCATTTTCTCTCTCTTTTTTTGGTAGGAAGCATACTGCTGAGACTATTAAGGAAAATGCAAATCTCCTGGCTGTTTGGGAACGCTCCAAAGAGTGAAAGTGAGCAGTTGTTACCAGCGGTGTCTGGATGAAAATGTAAAATCTTTGTCTTTGAAAATGTTTGTTTAACTGAGGAGAGTTGCCACAGCTTGTGGAGAATTATAGTGGAAGAAATTGTGTCTTGCTTCTACCATCATCCGTTTCTCCACCTGCCAGTTGTCCCCATTTTAATCTGTTGGGACATTAGTGATGCTTAAAATGATCAGAAAGGAACACCAACACTTTCTGTGAAGATGAGGAAGAAAGCAATTAGCTCCAAATGATGAATTTGCATCCCTCCTAGTACAGACACATTCTGAATAATTTCCCCTAAAATATATTAGGTTGATCAGATTTATATTCTGCTTTCTCCTCACCCATTGCTGACGAACAGTTCAAAAAATAATTTAAAAGTTGTTAAAACTACTGACCCTTTGGCAAGCTCTGTACCCTACAAATGCTCAGTGAATATTTGTTGGCCAATTTTTTAAAAAATATGTTTTTATTGATATTTTTAGAGAGAGAAAGAGAGAGGGATAAAGGAATAGAAACATTGATGAGAGAGAAGCATCAATTGGCTGCCTCTTGCATACTCCCAGCTGAGGATTGAGCCAATAACCCAGGCATGTGCCCTGACCAGGAATTAAACCAGTGATCTCTTCCTAGGTTGACACTCAACTACTGAGCCACACAGGCTGGGCTGTTGACCAAATTTTAAAAAGTGGATGCTTGTATAAATTAGTGATCAATTAGTGATCAGTTTATTTATTTAAGTTCTTTGGGGGGGGGGCAGAAAAACTCCACTTGAAGGTAATGAATGTCTAAGTTTCTTGGTAACATCCTCCTCTCTCCTCCTCCCTAAATGCTTTTCTTACTATCAGCCAACCTAGAAATGGGCACCACAAGTGATGCCAGTTAATAATGAGTGAGTAAAGTGTACCAGAATGGTCAATGACTTGTGCCAAGTTTCTAGAGACTAAGTCATGATACCTCCACCAACACTTTCTTCTTCTCATGTTAATATAGACGCTATAAACCCTAGAAAAGCATGTCGCCTCCACATCATATTGAGATGATAACGCGGCCAAAAGGAAAGACACAAAAATACCATGGCAGACTGCCCATTGCTGCTTATGAGGCCTCTGGTAGGTCCTAAATTAGAGCACGTGTTTCCTGCGGGAAAGCTCTTTTAAAAAGCTCATGATTCTTGGGCTCACTCTCAAAAAAAAAAAAATAACTTGATTGAATCTTGGTGAGACCTGGGGTTTTGGATTAAAACAAACAAACAAACAAATAAAAAACACACAACACTTTCTTTCACGGGATCAGCCCTGTCTGGTGGCGATTTCTTCACATTGCAATAATGTGGTCCTAAGAAGCATTCTGGCACATGTGACATGCAGATAGCAAACACAAATACAGAAGATATGGGTGTATTATAAAGAAAGGATTTGGTTTCCTGTGAAGCAAATGCTGAGCTGACTAAGACACTGGTGATGAGATTCTAGGTTTCACTCACTTTATGCTGATTGTTCTGCAATGGCCTGGAAAACAACGGAGTTGTTTTGAAATAAGCACCTTTCTGCTCTATCAAGGTCAAACCTTTTACTGGATGTACTTAACTAACCATGTAAAATATTACATCAGCAAGCCTACGAGGCACTGAGAGATATATCCACATTTGCATAATGTCCTCTGTAAGTTAGTCTTTGGTCCTTAAGGGTGTTTAGAATAACTGTGTGCAAGAATATATTTAATCCAATCTCATTTTAGCTTTTGCTCTTTTAAGATTTCAAAATTAATAAATCCTCCTGATACTCCAAATTACCATGAGCCTTTATAAGCATAACTTTGTAACTTTAACCCATTTATGAACATACCCCACAGGCAAATGTACTAATGAATAAGAAATAACATTAGAAGTTTAAAAGATGGTCTCTTTATGAAGTAATGTAAGAAAATCCTGTTAGCTGGATCAAGTACAAAAGTGCGATTTCTTAAAAAATAGAAAATCCGTCACAAAATTACATGTAATTACAATAACCAAAGGACAGAAAGTAAGAATAGTTGAAGTACCATGCATTATTTAACTTAGTACATGTTATCACTTGCTTGCATATGGATGAAAGCAAGAAGAAAGGAACCCACAAACTCTCTGCGTGTGGCTAAAGAAATTGTAGTATTTTGTACCTGACTTCCTGGTATGTGAATTCTTGACCTAAGCAATCAACACCCCTGACAGGTAGGCTGTGCTTCCAGCTCCTTCAGGCATTACCTGCCTCCCTTCTCTTCTTTCACACCCTTCTCACTGCAGACCTTGTTGTAAGGTTACATTTTCCAGTAGAGGCAATGCCAGTGTCTCCTCCAGAGCCCAAAGAAATGCTTAAATCAGCCTGATCCAAACTTAGGCCTCTCTGTTGGCAGGGCAGCAACTCTATGAACCATATGATCATCATAACTACTTTATGGCAAAAATGCCATATTGCAAAAAGGCCTGCTCCACCTTCTCCTAATTCACTGATTAGAACATTGAGGCACAGAGGGGAACAGTCACTCCCTAAAGACACCCAGCTAGACCCCACCAGAGCAGAAAATAAAATCTGGATTCACTGAGATGCCAATCTTCTGTGGTTCACTGAAGTGATACCAAAAAGAGGATGACATGGTGCCATGAAGAATTAGAAAGGAAGAGCAAGAAATGACATTGTTAGATAAGCCCTGAACACAGAACAAGAGTCCAGCATACGGATCGTCAGAGTCTTAAGGAAAGAACAGAATGCTAGCGTAACTGGCTGAGCTCGCCAGGATGAGTCTGGTCCCAGGAAGGTGGAGAAGCAGTGATCCAGAGGAAGCTTCCAGATTGGGAAAGTGGAGGCTGACTTCTGCGTTCCTGGAATAAGCATCCTCTTACATTGGTGACAGGAAAGTATCATGGCTATAAAACGTTTTTGTATTCTTCGTCATTTCAGTATCACTAAAATGGGAGCAAAAACGGACTTACTTATATGGTAAAACATTAGGAATAACTTAAATATCCAACAATAGAGAACAGTTAAGAAAATGATAGTATATTCATTTGATAAAATATTTCATGCCATGGGCAATGGTTTTCTCTATAAAATGGAGTGAAAAAATAGATACATTTCTCCAATAAAATGATCCTCAATGAAATACATTAAAATGGTAATAGTGATTTTATCTCCAAATGGTAGGCCTATGAAGAGGTTTGGTTTTTTTGACATTTTTAATATTTTTTCCAATTCTCTACAATGAGCATGTATTACTTTTATAATCAGAAATACAGTAAATGTTTTAAAAATTGCCACACTGGATTCTTTTATTCTGTTATTGGAAAAATGAATTTGCATTGTTTAGTGTGCAAGGGTATATGTGGGGATGTTCGCATAAACATTATTTGTAAAAGTGAAAAATTAGAGAAAACAATGTCTATCAGCAGGAAATGGTCAAATGGTCAGTATCCATGATGACCAGGATGACCAAATGACCGGTCACCATGAGGTGCATTGAGCACCTCTTGGTCCCTCCCCTTGGCCTGCAAGTGGGATGGGACTAGGGACTGGGGACTGGCGAGTGGGCTGAATGGCTGACCTCTTGGTCCCTGCCCCCAGCGGCAGGCTCCGATGGATCAGCGATGGTGAATGGGGGAATTGGGGTGGGTAGCTGGAGGACCAGGCTGGCTGTCATGCTGTTGGGATCACCAGCTCATCCCCGGCTGCTCAGGGGCTCAGGCCTGCGGGAAAGCAAACACCACAACTTCACCTTCATGTGCGTGCACCGGGCCAGCCGCTGATGGAACACGCTGCCTGCTCGGGGCTGCTTACACTGGGGTGGGTAGGTTGTGGGAACACCTGACAACTACTGTCAGTACCTCAGGCCCCAGCAGCAGTGGCAGTGGCAGCGGCGGCAGTGGCGGTGGCACCCACCTGAGCGGCCCCAAGCGGGCAGTGCTTCCCTTCCATCAGCGGCCAGCTCGGCCCATGTGCATGGAGGTGAAGTCGCTGGCACCTGATTTCCCACAGGCCTGAGCCCCTGAGCAGCCAGAGATGAGCTGGTGATCCCAATAGCCTGACAGCCGGGCGGCAGAGGGGACGGAGGCCTGGGGACAGGCTAACAGGCAGAAGATGGCTCTGATTGCAGGAGGGTAAGTCCTAGGGGCTCTACTCACCTGACTTAGTTATTATTATAATTGTTGTTTTTATTTTTAAATGAATGATAGGTATTGGCCCTACCTATGTTTAGCACATTGGCCCCATGTGCTAAACACACTTCTAACTAAGACTTCAAATGTCTTGACCTTTTTAATCCCCACCATAACTCTTTGAAATATATACTATATACTATTATTATTCTCATTAATTGGGGTATTATATTCAAACTAGAGGCCTGGTGCATGAATTTGTGCATGGGTAGGGTCCAGCCAGCCCACCCCAATCAGAACTGATCAGGCCAGGCTGGTTGGGGGGAGGAGCCTTGGGCAGTTGGCTGGCTGGCCCTGCCCCCGGTCGAACTCCCAGTTGAGTGGACAATTTGCATATTAGCCTTTTATTATATAGAATTGCATACATTATATCCAGCTCTTATAGGATGAGGGAGTCTTGACCTAGCTGATTTGGCTCAGTGGATAGAGAATTGGCTTGAAGATTGAAGGGTCCCAGGTTCAATTCTGGTCAAGAACACATACCTCAATTGCAGGCTTGATCCCTGGCTCTAGGTCTGGGCACCTACAGGAGGCAACCAATTGGTATGTCTCTCTCACATCAATGTTTCTCTCTCTGTATCTCTCTCCCTCCCTTCCACTCTGTCTAAAAATCAATGAAAAAAACATCTGCAGGTGAGGATAGAAAATAATAATAATGAGGTAGTCTGATATACTGACAAAGAAAGATTTCCATAATAGGTGGACAACCAAGATGGCAGCATAGGTAAATACCTGAACTTGCTGCCACACACAACCACATTAAAAATACAACTAAAAGACAAAACAAATATCATTCAAACCATAGGAAGACTGGCTGAGTGGAAATTCTACAACTAGAAGGAAAGAGAAAAGTCATTGAGTCTGGTAGGAGGTGCAGAGGTGTGGAAGAGCAGAGGTATGGAGGCGCACGTGAAAGGGGCTTGCAGCTGAGTATGCTGTTGTCTTTTTCAACTGGGAGGGAGATGTAAGCTCCTTACTCCTCTGAACTCCAGCTCCGGGTGAGAATTTGGGGACCCAGACTCATATGGAGAGAAACCGGACTGTCTGGCATCAGGCCAGAGCATGAGGGTAGCTTTCTCGCAGAGGTGCTTGTACATTCATTGGTCCTGCACAGGACACAGAAACCAAGGGACCTATTCAGGGGGAGGGCCATTGGGCAACCATTGCTATTTGCACTGCCCTGTGATTCCCTGAGACAACATCCCACCCAATTTACAACCCCACCCAGGCTGTGCACAGAGGCTTTTGCATACTAATGGCCTGGACTTCCACCTAAAAATCTGTTAAACTGTAGCTGGGTTAGAGAACCACAGAGCTTCCAAAAGAAGGCCTAAGTGTCATCAGCTGCCTGCATTACTTCACAACTGCACCTCATCTGGGCATCTCCAAATCCCAAACAAAGAGGAGAAATCTGCAGATCTCTCTGTTGCTCCTGCTGGGTGGCCTCAGGCAGTGGCCAACTTTGCACCTCCTTGGAGATCCAAGAGCCTGTGTACTCAGTGGTCAGAGTGAGACCATCCAGATTACAACTCTTCACATCCATAAGAGACACACTCAGGGGGCAGATTCAGTGAGCGCCAAAGCCCCACTGAAGCAAGTCCAGCCCCATAATGGTGTCTTCAGCACAGAAGTTCTCTCATTGTAGACACAACTGGTCCTCACAGCCAATTGACTTACAGGTCAATTCCTCCCAGTGACATCAACAGCAAACAAGGCTTAACTACAACAAGACTGTCCACACAGTCCACAAAGGGATGCACCAAGAGTGTCCACCTCAGATAATTAGGGAGGCTGAGCCACTGGGCCCTATAGGACATCTTGCACACAAAGCCACTCTATCAACACAGGGAAGCAGCCAAAATGCAGAGACAAAGAAACATGTCACAAGTGAAAGAAATGGAGGAAAGCAAACTACTGGATATAGAGTTCAAAACCATGGTTATAAGGCTTTTCAAGAATATTCTAGAAACCTCCGAGAAATACAGTGAGACCCTCAAGTATATGAAAAAGGACCAATTAGAAATTAAGCATACACTGACTGAAATAAAGAATAACATACAGAGCTCCAACAGCAGACTAGAGGATCGTAAGAATCAAGTCAAAGATTTGAAATATGAAGAAGCAAAAAACACCCAACCAGAAAAGCAAAAGGAAAAAAAGAATACAAAAATATGAAGAGTTTTGCAAGGAGCCTCTGGGACAACTTCAAGCATACCAACATCAGAATTATAGGGGTGCCAGAAGAAGAGAGAGAGCAAGATATTGAAAACCTATTTGAAGAAATAATGACAGAAAACTTCCCCTACCTGGTGAAAGAAAGATACTTACAAGTCCAGGAAGCGCAGAGAATTCCAAACAAAAGGAATCCAAAGAGGACCACACTAAGACACATCATAATTAAAATGCCAAAGGCAAAAGACAAAGAGAGAATCTTAAAAGCAGCAAGAGAAAAACAGTTACCTACAAGGGAGTACCCATATGACTGTCAGCTGATTTCTCAACAGAAACTATGCAGGACAGAAAGGAGTGGCAAGAAATATTCAAAGTCATCAATAGCAAGAACCTACAACCAAGATTACTCTACCCAGCAAAGCTATCATTTAGAATTGAAGGTCAGACAAAGAGCTTCACACATAAGAAAAAGCTAAAGCCAACCAACTATTATATGAAATGCTGATGGGTAGCCTTTAAGAAGAGGAAGAAGAAGAAAAAGATAAAGATAAAAATTATGAACAACAAAGTGACAACAAATGCATATCTATCAACAACTGAATGTAAAAATTAAGTCAATAAAAAATCTGACAAACAGAATAAACTTGTAAATAGAATAGAATAAGGGGCATAGAAAGGGAATGGACAATTCTCGGGGGGAAGGGAGTGTGGGGAATGCAGGAAGAGACTGGACAAAAATTGTACACCTATGGATGAGGACAGTGTGTGGGGGGGTTAAGGGCAGGTAATGGGATGGGAACCAGGT
The DNA here is from genome assembly GCA_004026665.1 of Murina feae. NCBI lineage: Eukaryota > Metazoa > Chordata > Mammalia > Chiroptera > Vespertilionidae > Murina > Murina feae. The sequence continues at coordinate 100,413 of PVJC01000994.1, forward strand.
AGAGGTGAGCTATGGGGGAGGGGGGAGGAACAACTGTAATAATCTGAACAATAAAGATTTATTTTTTTTAAAAAGATTTCCATGATATATTGCTATGCCAATAAAGAAAATCATAATAAATAATATTTAGGGTGATTATTTTTTTTGCTTTTAAAAAGATATATACAAAAATATTTGCAAACATTTGTACATTTCAAAAAAGGTCTGGGAACTGGGAGGAGGGGAGCTATGGGGGGGGGGAAGGAGGAACAACTGTAATAATATGAACAATAAAGATTAAAAAAAAAAGAAAAATCAAAAAATAAAAGGTCTGAAACAACAAACTAAATTCTCTTGGGGAGACAGTTATAAAGAGAGATAGTTTCATATTTACTTCATATACTTCTAAATTTTTATTTAGAATTAAGTAATTAAGCAATTACTCTTGTAATTAAAACATAATTATGGGTTAAGCAAAGAAAAGAGAATAAAATTCTCATACTTTTATACAGCTACTACTTAGGAAGATAAACTACCACCCAAGTAGTAACTATCCACAAACCGCCTCGCGGAAGTTGAAGTGTGTAAGCGAAACGATGTTTGGGGTTGTCTTAGCCAAGATTACACAGATTAAAAAGCAGGGATGCGTGGGAGCAAACTTACTCAAAGAAAAATTAGAACTACAAGTTTTGGGAATACAAAGAGAACAGTTCGCTGAAACAAAGGTTATTTAAGTAAACAAAGGAAATCAGTTTGAGATAGTCTCAAGGTGAGATAGTCTGTTTATATCTGGGAGGTGATCCAGTAAGCAGGTCACTACTGTCAGTTCTAAGACAAAGAAATTACATGGTAGGTCACAGAATATTAGACAAATTTATCTTGTAGACAATTCAGATGGCTGGCAGAAGAACCCATAGGTGGTTAGAGCTATCTCAATATCAAGGGATGAGATAAACTAGAACCAGACGTAAGAAATGGAGAGGAAAAGGTATCAGGATGGTCCCATTCTTAGACCCAGGCAAGAGGAATGGGATTTCAAGCTTCAAAGGGCCCCACAATCACAAAATTTAAAAAATAAATAAATGTAGTGAACATGCCTTTCTGAATCCAATGCTCTGTGCTGACACAGCAAACCCATAACTTTAAACATCCCCTGTACTAACACCTCTTAGGTCCCAGTGAAATGCTTTTGCACTTTTGTTGCCCCTGTGTCCAACATCATGAAGGCTGTCAGTTATGCTATTGCTGTCAGCTACTCCAGACACTGCTTTGGAGTACAGGAGGGTTTGAGCAGCCAGAGTGCTTAAATTCAAGAACAGACCATGGGAGTATTGGGAAGGGTGAAGAGGGTAAAGGGGGTCAAACATATGGTGACAGAAGGAGACTGAACCCTGAATGATGAGCACACAGTGCAATACACAGATGATGTATTATAGTAGTGTACACTTGGAACTTATATAATCTTATTAACCAATGTCATCCCTCAAAATTTAAATTTTTAAAAAAATGTATAGATTAGTAAGGACATGTAATAAAATATTAATAAAGAAACTTAAAAAAGTGCAAAAATAATTTATAAAAGCCATCCTCTTAGCATACGTGCAATAGATTGTTGCACTAAAAACATATTTCCTGGTAAAGTTGAGCATCCATCGTCTTCTCTTTGTTTTTCAGTTTGTGGTTCCAGAGTCCTCATGAATTAGTGTGTATTTCAAAATAATTGCACCTGGAAACTGAAGTATACTTTGAAACAATTCATTTACGCTTAAATTTGAGGATCTAATATGTATGTAATAAAGATTTTTTCACTACTGCTAATAGTTTCATTTTGACAAGAATAGTCAGTAAAAATGATTTTAAAAAAAAATTTAAATCCTCACCCAAAGCTATTTTTCCATTGATTTTTCAAGAGAGTGGAAGATAGAAAGACAGAGAGAAATATTGATGTGAGAGAAACACATTAATTGGTTGCCTCCTGCACGCACCCCAATCAGGGATTGAGTCAGGGAGGAGCCTGCAACCCAGATACCTGCCTTTGACCAGAATCGAACCTGGGACCCTTTGGTCTGCAGGCTGAAACTAAGCCAAACTGGCTAGGGCCTGAATCAATTTTTTTAATTAAATTAAAAGATTAGCTTTATCTAAGTGATTTTGTTTTCAAAAAATTGTAACTCATTATTTGTATTTTACCTTTTAAAATTAATAGCTAAATTTAATATTTGAGAAAAAATAACTTTTGAAAACACATTGAAAAATTAATTTCCATTCTTGCTAAAAATATATTTAAATTTTGTACACTTGAATACAATTACATTTTATTTTTTAATCCTTTATATCATCCCTGTTAATATAATACAAATTATATAAAAATCTTGATTATAACAATATTATTGGTGACTTTGCTGAAAAAAAATTAAGAAAATAAATTTTATTAAGTACAGACATAATCATTTGGAAAATATGTATGTTTTTATTTTAGCACTCATCTAAACATTGTCAGCCCATCAACAATACACCCAGACATGAGCAATTATAATAATTAAATTCTGTTGTCTTTTGACATTTTGCCAACTTTCAGCCACATATAAACCACAGCTTTTTATATTTTTTAATATTATTTTATTATATCATTATGAAGGTATTATTTGTCCAGGCAAAAGAGAACATATTTTATTCCACAGTTTGTGAGCTCAATTTTTTAGTATTTTTAAGTATTTAGACACAGAATATGTGGGCCGTTATTATTTTACTCTTGCTCTAGGTCCTTCAAGTGACAGAGGCATTTCTGGATTCCAGAAAAATAGAAAAAAAGATAGGGAAGCAAAGAAAATGGAAATGTTAAGGATAAAAAAGCCTATACAACAGTGGTCCCATCAATAAGAAAAGAGAAGCTGGATTGGGCAACCGGATCCATCTGTTGTTTCATAAAGCCTGGTGAGAATGAGTAGATGTAATCAGTCATAAACCTGAGGTTATAACTGAAGAACTACAAATTCAGAATCAGAACCACCAATCAGGAATAACAGGAGGGTGACTTTGGAATCATTCTTTTCAGGACTGGAGGACTGAAGTGAACATTATGCTGGATGGAATCATATTTACACATTCCTACTACAGACAATTCCAGTGTGATTCTTCAACTGAAATTTCAGAAACATAGGCATTATTTTAGAATTTTTCTATCATATCATGTGATTGCTAGAAGTAAATTTTATTAAAGTCTCTAAAGTTTTTCTATTACTGTTTTCTGAAAATCGCTGCCTTTGCATTGGGGCATTATGTTACACTAGAGGCCCGGTGCACAAAAATTTGTGCACTTGGGAAAGGGGGGGGTTCCCTCAGCCCAGCCTGTGCCCTCTCACAGTCTGGGACCCCTCAGAAGATGTTCACCTATTGGATTATGCCCAATCCCCAGGGGATCAGGCCTAAACTGGCAGCCTAGGAGCCCTCAGGGGATGTCCACTTGCCAGCAGGAAGCAGGCCTATGCTACAGTCAGACATCCTTAGCTCTGCTGAGGAGGCAGG
>PVJC01000995.1:0-35618 GCA_004026665.1 Murina feae
ATTCTTCTTGAATTGTCCTTATTGGAGCGAATCATAGGTTTCCTAACTGGCACATTCAGAGAATCACAGCTATAACATCCTCCTCATCCTTTAGCTTTCTCCCCTCTTCATTTTATAAATGTCAAAAGTGAGGCCGTGTAAAGTTCAGCTTTTCATAAGTATTAAATTACCAGTAATGACTGGTCCAGACAGAATCTATGCATGCCCATTTCTATTCTTCCTAGTTCTCTGTTCCCATCTGCTTAGAAATTATGGAAATATATTATTTTTTTTATTTACAAATCCCAGCCTTCTGGAAGCTGAGGCAATGAACATTCCAGCATTCAGATTTCAAGAATGTGGGAATGAATGAAGACCACCCAAATGGGAACAAACAGAGGCTATTTATTCAGAGCTTGCTGTGGCAAGTGAGTCCACCTCCATGACTTCTGTCTGCAGAGACTCCAAGGCAGGCAGGGAAGTAGGAAAGCTTTATTATGAAAAAAAAAAAAAAGTTGTATATATGCTGTGCCTGGAGGTTGCTGACATGGAGGCAGGCTCAGCAAGAGTGGGGCATCTGATTTGATTGGTTTGGAACACTATTTGGATTTCTCTGGTTGTTCCTGAGTTGGAAGCAGGAACCAAACTAGGGGGACACTGGTCCTCACTTTCTAAGTCCTGACTGTTCTGGGTGATAGCTACAGGGTTTGTGCGTCAAAGCTGTATTGTCATATGTGATCCAGATATTATCTATTTGTATAATCAGTCTTTTGGGCATGAGTGCAATTGATTTGCTCTTTGTTCCTATCATCTGAAGGAACTGGGGTCACTGAGTAGCAGACTAACTATAATAGCAGATTAACCATAGGTAGCTGCAGGGACAGTTCAGCAAGTCTTGGAGGAGAAAGTGTGGTCTTCTGGGGGATGCTGGGAGAGAGGAGGAACGAGCTTGCATATCTTGGAGTGGTTCTGTTGACCGTCTGCTAGACTGAGGCAAATAGGAAACACACTTGCAGTATTTGGGGTTAAACATATCGATGCCTTTGGGATGTGGATTTGGAAGCGCTGATTCTTTGCACAGGAATTTTGTCAATCCTTGATGTGACCAGGACACAGCCTTGCCAGCTCTTTTGTTGTGTGGGTGGCAATGAAATTTCTCATGAGAGCCAAGCAGAGAAAACTTTATTCTCATCTGACAATCTGGAGTTGGGGCATGGCAACCATGTGTGAGCCAAGAATCAAGTGTAGACAAAATCATAAATTCTGTACTCTCATATCTTTTCCTGACAATTATCCCCTGAAGCTGGTGTGAACTTCAGCCAGAGATTTGCAAAAGGCCCTGCCTGGCTCCATCTCATCCTCATCCAGATGGGAGTACAGAACGCGACTCCCAGGAATGTGGTAGTTGGTGGCGACCGTTTTCATGTATCTCAGTTCCTGCTCTACCTAGTTTTCTAGTTCATTTGTAGTTGAATCACTTCCTTCTTTTACAGCATCTCATGTGCCTTACCATGAGTTTGGCTGCACAGTCAAGCAATAGTGTTAACTTCCCAAAATGACTCCACTTCCGGTTTTTTGCTCCTTTTAAAAAATTCCAGACATTCCAAGTCAAATGATAAATTTAATTATGGGAAGAAGAGGAGGAGAGGAGCCTCTGAAATTTAATTTCATCATCTGATTGTAGCCTTGAAGGATACTATCAGGTGGAGAGGGGAATGATCTGACCCTTACCTTTTCTGATGCATGAAGGCTCTCTGGCTGAAATTGCTCTGCCTCCATAACTAGTGGTACTTGCCCTTGAAGGGAAGCTTAAGTGTTGGTCTGTTTGCAATTAATACTCCATGCGAGGGAAGCCCGGGTGCCAGAGGGAAGCTGGTGCTGGCAGCGGGGAAAGGAAGGCCTACTCTTGCATGAATTTCATGCATTGGGCCTGTCATATGTTTAGAAAAATTAAGATAACATCTTTTTTTATAATGTCTTTCATTTTGCCTTTGTTTCCTTGAAAGTTCTATTCTCATACCTTTTGGTTCTTGTCCTATAATACTCATTGAGTATTCTAGTGATTGATGTCATAGGAAAGTTTAAAAAACCCTAAAATATGTGAACCATTAATTGTATAAAGTTGAAATTAAGCAATGACTCATATTCATAGTTGTTGAACTATTGTTTATTTAACTAGTAGTAGCAATCCAGCATTGGCAACATCACGTCTTATATATTTACAGGTTTCTGCATATTAATTACTGGAGTGGTAGAAATGCATGAAATTACACAATGATAGGGAGCTTTTTATATGGAGAAAAAAATGGTGACAGAGGTGAGGATCTATTCACATATTGCACTGAAATATTCATTTAATTGGTTTCCTTTAAGCTTTTGTAAAAGTGGCAGTTATAGTTTATAGAAGTAGGAAAATAGTTCATGCTTAGTTAAAGAGATCTGGCCTTCTCTTTTGTTAATGAATAACTTCAAAGCTGAAATTTGCATTAAGAACATTAATTTGATGATTTTAAAAGTACCCATTAGTCTGACATTTTTAGGATAACAAAACTACATCTAGTGAACTTGAGACATGAGGAAGAACAGGGATAGGTATTAGGCAAAAATAATCTGATCACAATAAAAAATATGCTTTTGCTTGAAAATCTGTCAAAAGAAATTCCAAGTATTTTTTTAATGCATGTTAAATGTGCTTTACTACAGTTTCGAAACAGATTAAAAGTATATGCTAATTAATGCAAATCATGTGGCTTGAAGATTAAGTTTTGAAGTGCTATCTTCATTCCCTGGAGTAAATAGCTGTTGAAGAATGGATGTATAAATATCTGACTGGCTGGCTGGCTGACTGGTTGGTGGGCTGAATGAAAGAATGAATGAATCTTTTTATCACTTTGGAAGCTGGTAAATTTTCCTCTTTGCCACTTTTTATCAAATTCAAGGTAGAGTCTAGTGAAGTGGGAAGTTGCAACCCGAAGCTTAGCCTAATCAATGCAATTCAACTCTGTGAAGATCTTTGCCCCATAATGCTAGTCCAGTGAAGAATTCCTAAGCTAAGTTCATCTGAACCCCAGAGGGAGGATGCCCTATTCTTAGTAGTCATCCACTTAGTACATATCTATTGAGTGCCCACTGGGAGCCAGACGTTGTTTTAGATTGGTTCCTCCTGTCTCCCAAATTAGATATATCACCATTGATCTCTAAACACTGTTTGTAATTGTTTTGGCGAATTTCCTTGGATTCTGCCATACATTATTTTCCTGGCTTTCCTTCTACTTCTGTGAAACTTGCTTCATTTTCAATCTTCTTTTCCAACCTTGCCTTGGGAGTTCCCCGAGGCTCAGTTTTTGCCCTCTGTTCTTTCTCTGCTCTGGTGTTTCTTCACCCTGTCCAGTGATCACCACCTCTGGGGTGAGGCCCCAAGCATGGACACATTTTAAAAGCTCCATGAGTGATTCTGAAGCACAGCTAGAGTGGAGAGCTATTTTTTATACTGTAATCCAGGGAATTGTTTGTATAGCAAGACTCCACTTTTGTCTCTCCTGATTAGTGTCATTCCAGTGTCTGCTTTCACTTAAGTGCCTGTTCTGTTCCAAGAAGGTATTTCCACTTAAAAATGTCATTTCTCTGCTTTATCTCCAAAATATCATTACCTCCTGATTTCTCTTTATTTTAAATTAGAATTCACAAATATTAATCTTTGACTTTCCTTCTATTTATTATCTTTAGCACACTATGATTAAAGTAATGCATTGGGCTAATAACAGCTGCTCATTTACTCAAATGCTGTTGGTCTCTGTTGACTGCAGGGTGAGGTTAAAAAACTTATCATCTGTCTATATATATAACAGGATAATATGCTAAGTGTCTGACCATCTAACTGGTCGCTATGACGTGCACTAACCACCAGGGGGCAGATGTTCAACACAGGAGCTGCCATGATGCACACTGGCTATTTATAGAGAAATGACACTGTGGACCTGACACCAACAAAGCAACACTCAGCTTCCCCCAAGTGGGACACAGGCCCTGCCACCACCCCACAGCAACACCCCACCAAGTTGCAGCCAACACTGCCAAGACCCCATGGCACAAAATGCAGCTCACAGCCCAGCCCAGCCTAGCCCAGCCTGGACACCGTCACTGTGGGTGCCGGGCAATGATACCACATAGCAATGCCCGGCTTCCTCTCCCTAAAAACTAGCCTCTTTGGAGTTTCTTTGTCTCAGGAACACAACTTACTTTATAGCCAGGTGCAAATATTTTACACTTTAACCAAATGTTTGTGAAATGTTTTCCCTTGCCTCATCTCATTTGATCCTCACAGAATCCTGGAGTAGGTAAATAGGAGACTTGGTGGAATCCTATTTTCTTTTCATTAGCCAGAAAACAGAGAATTAGAAAGCTTAGAAACTTGACCCGACTGAAAAGAAGTAAGAAATGGTGGACCTTGAAAATGACTTTAGGTTTTCTCACTGCACAGAATATAGTCAAACACTGCTGCAGTTAAATATTTTACCCTTTGTTCTCCCTGTGTGATCTACAATAATAATCTGCTTTGTGTTGATATTTACTGCTGTGTTGTTGACAGTTACCTGAAAGAGAAGTTGGAGTGCTTCACTGGGCTGGAAAAAGTTTAGCTATATCAGAAAGCAGGTCTAATTAAGCAAGTATATTCTATATCTATACAAGGCTAATTGACTCGCACATGGACGATACACATAAAGCTCTCATTGGCTCCAATTGCATGGGTGTGTTTCCATCTGTCATTGACCGTGAAGTTTGTTGACACTTCCATTATAGAGAAAGAGCAAATAGTGTTATTAAAATACTAGAGGCCCAGTGCACAAAAATGTGTGCACTCAGTGGTGGTGGTGGGGGGGGGCTGTGCCCTCTCGCAGTCTGGGATCCCTCAGGGGATGTCCACCTGCTGGCTTAGGCTGGGTCCCCAGGAGGTTGGGCCTAAGCTGGCAGTCAAGCAACCTTCTGTCAGCCTGGGAACCCTCGGGAGATGTCTACTTGCTAGCGGGGAGCAGGCCTAAGCTGTAGTGGGACATCCTTAGCACTGCTGAGGAGGCAGGAGATGCTCCCACCACCACTGCTGCACTGGCAGCCATCAGCCTGGCTTGTGGCTGAGCAGAGCTCCCTCTGTGGAGCACATTGACCACCAGGGGGCATCTCCTGCATCGAGCATCTGCCCCTGGTGGTCAGTATGTGTCATAGTGACCAGTCATTCCCAGTGGTTCTGCTGTTAGGGTCAATTTGCATATCACCTTTTATTATATAGAATTTCCTTTAATTAATTTTCTTTCAATGTGCATGAATTTGTGTACTGGGCCACTAGTGGGATATAAAGCTTGAACAATCTAGACCCAAACCCATAGGAATCTTCCTCAGTGAACATCTATTTTTGCCTTTTGTAGAGGGCCTGTACATTCCCACCTTCTGCACAAAACCTTCTGTGACTTCTGCACCTGATGGCTGCCTTTCCTTCCGAAGTACGATTATAACTCCTTTTATTACATTTGGCCACCATTTAGAAGACAAAATCCTGACTGGTCTTGTCCTGAAACCTAACAATGAATATGTACTTCCTGTCATTTATCAGAGATCTTTCTTAGTGAATCAGAGTAGGTGACCAGACATAGGTTATATATTATAGTGGCAATGTATAAGGAGTGGAATGTTAAAATTATAAGAAGCCTATCATAAAATATTTAATACAAATTTATACTCCACCACGAGTTACTGGCTAGCTATTTATTTATTTCTGTTATCTTATTTCATCCTTACGTAAAATAAAGTAGTATTTTCTCAGATTTAGACGGGAAACTGAGGCCCAACATTAATAACCCACTTTCTTCGTGTCACAGGCATGCCTGGGATTCCAGTTCAGGTCTTCAGAGCACCAACCTGGTGCTTTGTCTCACTAACCCAGCTTGTACATATTTTGGTCGAGGCAGGGATTGCACATTTCTATTTTATTAATATTTCTCTTTCCTGAATCTCAGCAACTAATATGATAGGTAGTTATTAAATAAATGAAATGTGAAAAGGATCCTAGGTTAATCTGGATTTCCCACATCACCTTCCAAAAGCCCTGCTATATTCTGTCCCAGGCAGAAGAGCAGAGCAGACAGCGCAGCAGCCTCCACTCTGGACTGTTAGAGTTGTCTAAATACTGGATGAGGCTAAACATGAACTAACACTGTCCAGCATGTGCATGCACAAAGAAATGATTTTAAATGAATGTGGGTTCAAACGCTGCCATTTTTATTGTAGGATTTAGGTAAGGATCATTTCAAGTCCGTGGGACAATGTTTGTTTCCTTCAAAAGGTGGGATCAGTTTTCCCACCACTGTCCCTTTGAAATGAAAAGGGAGACTTGTGTTCCCATGATAGCTGTTGTCGAGCCGACAGTGACTTCCTATCCCAGCTCCCTGGGCACAGGAGACCATGGAAGCCTTCCACCCTCTGTAGCTGGAGAGAAGGGAGGGGGACACGGCCCTGGGACACCTGACATCCCATTAGGTCTTTATTATGTGTGGAAGACGTATTTCCAATCAGGATTTGGTAAGCAAATGGAGTTTAGGACAAAGAATTCAAGCGATCTTTGCTGGAATATACTTCAAAAACGATTAACTGTGTTGATTACCTACGTAACTGAGTAAATTGAGTTCTTATACTTACCATTTGAATTATTAATGGAATATATTAAGGCTTTTAGCTATCAAGGTAACCAAATTCTGTTGTCTGAACTCTCATTTCCTAAATTTAGGCCAATAGCTTTGTTTTTTTACATGCTATGTAATTTAAAATTTTTACTTGAACTTTGCTATGAATAGAAAAATTAGGAGTAGAAAATGTACTTCAAAGGAAAATGTAATTTTACTCTTCAAGCGACGGGGCTGAGATCAAAAGCATTTGAGAGGTGATCGGGGTGGCCATTACAAGTAATTGGAAAAGAAGTACAATTTCTTATTACTGCATGTAAAAATGAGGACAGCATTCTTTAAATATCACATTTATATAAAAACTCGCACAAACTCAATTCCCATGCTTAATTGGAAGCGACTATAAAGACATTTCATTGTTTTTATAACATGTTCAGAAATAAAACTGCTCTTATTTAAGCATCACAAAGCAGAAATATTAAAATCAAGTCTCAAACAGAGGAAAAGTAGAAAATGGTGATGTGCCAAAGGTACGTAAGAATAGCGTTTGCTTGCAGTGAAAGGGAAACAGAATTTTTTCTGCACCCCAAGCAAATATACTGAATTGACTTGGCTTATTCCTGCACATATTTGACAGCTAAAGAATGGATTGCCTTTCAAACAAAAGCCTTCTCACGGTAGTGGTTCATGTCATAGTTCCTACTCTGGAGTAATGGGACCTTCCTATCTGAGAGGGCGCTGTACTAATCAACGGGGGCATATGGATTTCGTGAAACAGGTTTTCAGATTTGTGTGTGTGCTACCGTGTAAGTGAATTGAATTGAATAAGAGTTGTCACACTTGTTCTATGGACTCCTGAGTCTATATAGGTTCTATTATGGAGAGCCACTAGTGACTGTCCTGTTATTATTTTAGTGGTCTTAAAAATTATGGTCTGAACTATTCAAATGATTTTTTTAAATTATACTTCCACAAGATGTCAGTGTCCATGCTTGCTTTCATGTGTAGAATTGATTCAGTGGTAGTTGATTTTTCCTGTATGGACAAGAATTAAATAACCATCACTCATATATTATAAAAGGCTAATATGCAAGTTGACTAAACAGCAGAACGACCGGTTGCTATGATGTGCACTGACCACCAAGGGGCAGACACTCAACACAAGAGCTGCCCGCTGGTGGTCAGTGTGCCTCCACAACTGGAGAGCCGCTTAGCCAGAAGCCAGGCTAAAGGCTGGCGAGCGCAGTAGTGGTGGCGGGAGCCTCTTCTGCCTCCACGGCAGCACTAAAGAGTGGTGAGCCAAGCAGTAAGGAGCAGGCAGGCAGACGGTTAGGAGCAAAGGGTCTGGAATTGCGAGAGGGTGCAGGCAGGACTGAGGGACCCTCCCCTGCATGAATTTCCTGCATTGGGCCTCTAGTTCAAATATTGAGAGAATATTGAGAGAATATTGAATCATCTTATTGCATATACTTTGTCAGTAAATATACTGTATTCATGTCAAAAGGAGTTGAATTTCATAGGAGGTGAGAACGGACATATCACATTGAAAGAACAACTAGAACATAAGCGTTAGTACTCTGTGTGTGTGTTGGGGCAGTGGAGGTAGCAGAAGACTGGTGAGGGAGATGAAATGAGAGTGACCTACAAGAGGAAGTGGACGCCCTGGGGTTGAGGCATGAGACAGGGCTATGACATAGCAGAATCATACTGTAGGAGGTTCTCCACCCCCCAATGTAGCACATTTCATTGTCAGTGACATTTCTAACCAACAGTTACTAGTTGTCTTTAAAACAAAAGAACTCTTAGTTCTATAGCGAAGTATGCTGGGCACTATAAAGAGAAAATGGAAATGAATGCCTGGTCCCATCATTAAAGAACTAATATGCTTTGAAATGGAAGTACTATACAGATGTAAGTTAGCATTATCGCTGGAGTAAAAGAAAAAGCATTGTTTTGAGCAGGCAATTAAAGTTTAGAAGAAGATTTATTGCACTGAAAATACCCTCCAACTCCAGCTTGTTATCTGACAATACTTTCATTTATCATGAAAAATGGTGAATGTATAGTGCATGCCCTATTATGGTTTGATCATCAGGAATTTCATAGTCACATAAATGGATGCCATGTTATAGATAAATCTTGAAGAGTCCAAGTATTCAGCATTAAAAGCACTTGGTATTCACTGCCATTTTTTGAACGTTACAGCTTAGGAAGACTGGAGATTCCCCCTTTTCTCCCACAGTTGGGGGAAAGACCGGAAGGCACTTGAGTAGCCCATGTTACGTGCTGCTTCAACAGAGCCAACTCCTCCCCCCAAATAAACCACAAAAAACACAAAAGACTGTTTTCCAGACGAGTCTCAGTAGTGCTTTAACTTAACCGAAGACATACCTCAGCTCATATCCTCTCTGCTCTTAAACCCTTTTAAGCATGAGTGTCCTGGCTGCTCTACTTCTCCAAATCCCTCACAAGCACTGTTCTCCATGCCCCTCCCCAACCATGGAATCTACCTTTCCCTTCTTCCCGCCTAGCAGACTCCCACATCAGCAATGTTCCTCCTACTTCAGCCCAGTCCCCACTCTTCACCTGGTGATGACTTTCTGCTCTCATAGGAAGTAACATCTCCTAAAGAAAGCCTTTCTTGATCTTTCAAACTAAATCAAGGACTCATAAATTATCATTTTTGTCCTTCAGAGTTGTTCTTACTGTTTCTGTATGTATTTGTATTCATTTTACATGTTTTCTCTTCTGGTCTGTTGTCTTCAGGAGCAAATACATCGATTGTGTTCAGTATACCCAGTGCCCTGTGCAGAATAGAGGCTTAATAAATGCATTTGTACTGGTGTTTGGACAGACAGAGGTAATTTAAAGGGTTAAAATTCAAATAATAATTGGAAATAAGAGTACTTCTTTAACATGAACTAATCAAGCAAATGTCTACTGAGACAAGTTTGAATCCTGTAAGAGAGCAACATTACAATGGTACTGGACAAACTATGTTTAAGTGAAGCAAAATTATATGTATCTGGCTAAAGCACAAATAGAAATATGTATATATAAATCTTAAATTTTTAATGTGAATTTATTTAATTTATATATTTTATTTTAATTTAATTTACTCATTAGCAGAGCAAACCAGTTCATTAAATGAATATATTTCCATCATGAAGAGACATTTTGGCAGTTAATAGATTGGTTCTGCTAAAAGGAAAAGAAGAACAAAAGCTTAAAACACAAGGAGAGAGGACATTTCTCCCATCCCTATCCTCCTCCGCGGCGGCATGTTTATTAAACCAGAAGTGATCACATCGCTTTTCCTGTGTCAGCATGGGCTGAAAAAGACACCTGCATTTCATGAATTGATGAGTAATTGTTTTTAGTTCTGATTCCGAGTACCCTGTTGATTGCACTAGTGTGATGTGGTTGAAAAAAAACTCCAGTTTAGAGCTAGAACACCTGCACTTAAGTCCCAGTGTCACCACTTACCTTTTACATTAAACCTGGGACAAGCCACTTAACCTCACACAGGGTGATTTTATTTATGAAATGGTACCCCGCAGGATTCTTGCATGTGTAAAATAAGATAATTACAGGAAAGCTCGTGGAGAGCTGCATGCGATACTGAAATGAGCGCTTTGGAATAGGTATACATTTGTCTCCAGGGAATGAACTTTTTGCAGATGAGGAAGCCACACACTGTACCTGGCCCTGGACAAACATACATTGGACTTGGTAGATGATAAACACTTTGGTGCAGAATGGAGCATAATACAGGTGTGATCAGCATATGTTTGCTCCCTTCCCCTTCTCCTTCCCCCATACTTGTGTTAGCAAAGCTATGATGGTTGAAAAGGGAGATTTGTTGATCTAAGGAATGAATAAGTTCAATTTTGGAATAAAGTACTCAATATACTTACCCACTAATTTATAAAATATTTTTATAATTATCAAAACATCTGAGAATGAGGTATAAGGAACACATGCATTTTCCCAATGTATTTTTAAATTATCATTTAAATGAGTGAAGATTTAGCTTCATTTATAATTTTTCCCCCATTGAATGATGAAGGTACTCTTTCGCCTTGTGTGGGGTAATTAAGTATGTAGATACATTGCGCCTATCAAGAGAGATACAGTGAGTGGTGGTATTTTGTTATGTTTGAGAGCAGATTATTTTGCATATCAAAATTAGAATTTGGTGTCTCTGAAATTGTGAAGCAAGTTAATAATAAATACTGAGCTTACTAACTTTGTACCTAACTTAAAACTATACATATGATAGTTAAAATGGTGACCATATATATTTCGAAAACCCCTTTAAATTGTATCAGAGACAAAAATATGGTATACATGTGTACATATATGTGAGCCAGTGCTCGTGTGTTCATATGAAGTCATATATGCAGATAATACAATGTTAACACTAATTATTTCTGGGCAATGGTATTAGGAAGATTTTTTTCTGTGGTTTTTAGGTTAGAGATTGTCTACAATGATCATATACTTTGTTGGTCATAAAAATGTTATAAAAGTGGATTTAATACGCTATTTAAAATTAAAGGACTTCAAGAAAAAACAATTCCCTTTGGCATGAAAGGCCTCTACAGCTGCAGCACTCCTCTCTGGCTGTAACTCACGCTCTCAGCGCCCAGTTAGCCGTTCCACCCTCAATAACACGGGGCGTTTAATTAGTATCCACTGGAGTGTGATTGGACCCCCGATGCGGCACGCTTCCACACGACTTCCCATAGTGAAACCTGCCTTTTAGTAATGAAGCCATCCAGTCAATTTCCCTGATTAAGACTCTATAGGAATCCAAGTTTTTCCTTTTATATGTTCTATTCATCGGATAGTAAATACATAGTTCAAAATACACTTTTACAAGATGTCTTACCCTTTTAAAAGCGAGAAACATGTGAGGGGTTGATACATCTTGTTTAACATCTTTTAATAACTAAATTTGGTTTCATTGACGTAAAGGGCCTAGGGATTTTAAACGTTTGGATTATCATCCGATAAAAATATTAAAACTGGGCTCATTCCACAGGGAGCTTCCCCAGCGCACGCAGCCCTCAGCCTTGTGTTTTGGCGAATGTGTTCTCAGTGCTCGTGCACAGGCCCTGCTGACGGACACCCCTCCGGGGGCCGCTGTTGAGTCTCACCGAGTCACAGATGCAACAAGTAGCGTTCCGCACGGTGGCTTCTTAGTGGCAGCGTCTGCGCAGGTGGCACCATGACTCAGATATGTTCCCGTTTAAATGACTTGGTCTACAGATGGCAAATCTTCAGATATATGCAGATTTTTATATGGCAGCTGGATGGCAGGCTTCGCTTTGTTGTAGGATGAGGGCACATTCCATGGGCTTTATTTTTCCCTATTTCACGTGAAAACAATGTTCTCTCTCCCTCTTCTAGTGGAAACATGACAGTTTCCTCTGTTTTATTGACGATGTTTGTGCCCATTGCATGCAATACACATTGTCATCACTGCATCAGATGAATTTTTGCAAAAATGAATTATTTGCTGCTAATACAACTTCAGAAATTAAATCTAAAATAATGAGTAAAAATTTTTACATTATAGGATGTTTAGAAAAAATGGCAACTTGAATTTGGATTATTTTAAATGAGTAATAATTCAGGTTGGTGATATTCCAGGAGGTTCAATGGCCTCATAGAAAATGAATAACTGAATACTTTTTAGTCAGACTGAAATATTTTTGGAAGAAATTAAAAATATTTTATATATTAATTTCTTATTTTAGCATTAGCCTTATGGCAGGATACTGTGTGTATGTGAGAAAGTGTGAGTGAACTTAATAGTAGTTATATTTCAAAGCAATAATCTTTCCAGCCCATCTTTAACCTCTCCAGTTTCAAAAATAAGGTGATAAAAAACTCCCCGGTGGCTACTAAATATTAGATGTGTTGACACCAGCATAGGTGTGTGGGTGGTGGTGTGAGGGAGGACGGGGATGGTACAGAATTCAGATGCTGCAGAATTCAGTGGCCTCGGATGCTTTCATTTCCCTTAAAGAATAATGCTTTCTCAAATGAGGATTAAACAAGAGCCTGGAAAAAAAGGAGAAAAAAGAGAAGCAATATATTGACAAGAGCTTGTATGGACAGTTATTGGAAATGATGAGGGATCAGTATCAATAAAAGAATAAAATGTTCCTAAAGAGTGGAGGGTGGGAAACTGATTAGATTTTGTAAAATGCACCTGAAAAATTAGAGGGATGTTCCCACTTAAATTTATCTTTTAAAAAAACTCCCTAGAGTCAGTGAACCAGTGTCTGTTATAACCAGCTTGGATTTCTGAGCAAATGTGCTGGGGAAAAAACGATTTTGAAACAATGCATTTTTAAACTTTAAAATGTTGTAAAGCCTCATTCACCCTTGAGTCCTGGTGAAGAAAATCGCTATGTAGAACAGGCGTTGGTTCTCCAGCAACTGCTGCCTTAACTGTTCCAGCCTGCGGCACCCCTTGAGGGGAATGAGTCATTAGGAAACCTGTGAGGATGAGAGAGAGGAGGTCATTTTACAGGTGCCACGTCGCATGAGCTTCAGATCCGAGGTCACAGTGGCTCTCAAACCGGGCGCATCAGAATTCTCTCGGAGCCTCATTTGATGGCACCAGTTCCCAGGTGCCCTCTGCAGTTTCTGACTCAGTGAGTCTGAACCGGGACCTGGGAATTTGTATTTCTAACAAATTTGAAGCTGCTCTTCTTGGGCCCACATGATGGGAATGGCTGCACTAGTGAAAGCTTGGGGGGGGGGGGGACTCCAAAACCAAAACCAAACTAACAAAAAAATGGAGGCAAGCCTTGGCCAAAAGTTTGGCAGTCAGCCTCCCAGTTGGACAGATAAGAGAACTACCATTTGTGAATTACTAAATACTGTGCTGTTGGCATCAGATCTTCCATCCCACCTTGTGAGGTAAGCAGTGCGAGATCCATGGCACAACATCTCCCCTATAGAACTCAGTTTCCTTAATTAACTGACCCAAAGTTTAAAGCCAGGGTAGCACTTATACATGAAGGTCTGCCTTTGTCTGTCTCTGAAGTCTTACCTCTTTGCATCAAAACATACTTTTGCGCCTGTTCCCTAAGAATCATTACTTCCTTACTTCCTTTTCCTTTTCATCCACGCCTCTATTCAGAAGCTCCCAAAGCTGCTGCTTGTATTTTTATGCCATTGATTTCTGAAATTATGTTCTTATTTTTTTTAAGATTATTTTAAAATTGGTTTTTAGAGAGAGGGAGTAAGGGAGAGGAACAGAGAGAAAAACATCAATGTGAGAGTGAAACATCTTTCAGCTGCCTCCTGCACCCCCCTCCTCCCCCACTGAGGACCAAGTCCTGACCTGGGCATGTGCCCTGACCTGGAATTGAACCAAATACATGTAGCCCTGCATCGTGTCAGGTATCTGAGAGCAGTCAAGAAGTATTTGTTGAGCAAATGGTAAAGCATTTCTTCTACTGAGTTACAAACTTATCTCAAACCAACTTCTTAAAAAATGTGAGATAAAAAATTTATAAGGCATTGATTTCATGTAAGAACTTGAACACATATGTTGTAAGTTCCATTTTATTTTATACTTTATTAATAACCTGCATTATTCACTTACCCTTCTAAGTGTACTTTTAAATATGACAAGGTTATATTTTTATATGTGATTTTATTACCATTTGACCTTTGACTCCAACCTCCCTAAATCCGTCTTCTGCACACTGAACCACCTTTCTAGGTCAATTTATGAGGGGGAAGAAAGATGCAAGGTTTCCGAGATGTAAATTCGACAGAGTACACATCTTAACTGATAGGAAAATGGATTGTGCATGCTAAAGATTAACTATAGCTAAATGAGAGTTGCAAATAGAGGCATGTGTTGAACTGAAAGTCAATTTGGTAGAATGTAATATAGTAGAATCTGATAGGTGTTAATATTACCTTCAAAGGGATAAACTAGAAGCCATAAAAAGTGTATGTAGCCACCACTCATTATGCTCCATGTTCTTCCTGCTGCCTGAAAGGGAAGTCTGAAGAAGAAAGTAACTAGTTTATGTAAATGTGTATTTCTGGTAATTCAAGATTTAACTTTCCGTCTTGAACAACTTTCTCATGTGGAAGATCTTAACCTTATATTGGCATAATTTGTTATTTTGCATAATGCTTATAACATTTTTCATAAGCTTTCTTATAGAAATCATAAAATACCAACTGGGTATATATTTTACTATTGCCCAGATTTTGCTCAAAGGCTAAAAATTACATTGTTAGTATATAAAGGGTAGCATTAAAATACATTCTTAGAATCTTGATGGTACTTATTTGAGTTTATATGAAAAACAGGCTCTAAAGATTGTACACGTGCATCAGAGCTGATTTACTCTTTTATGAAATGTGAGTTTAACTGATTTCTTTCAGTTCTGAGAACCTTACAGAGACACTCCTACATTTATATAGGTTAAGGAGTGAATAGATTCTGATTCCAGCTGATTTTATTTCACATAAAACTATAACTTTCACAAGTACACCTTGATCTCAAACCCATTAGAGAGCTTTACTGTTTAAAAAAAGAACAAACATTTTTTTTCCGGCAAATTATTTGTATCGATAGTGTTGATCTGAAGAATATTTTTGAGATATTCACCATCCTTCTCACATTTTTTCACCTTGAATCATTTTACATATAACCCTATATAAAAATGGAAAACATATATGTGATAAAGTGATACATCTAATTTAAAAACAAGAGACAGAATAGGAAAGGATATCTGCAAGCTATTTAATAGTCAAAGTATTAAATATCTAGAATATGAAAGAAGTCCCTAGGGATCCAAATGGAAAATAATGGGAAAAAAAGAATAGGACAGAAATAGGAAGGCTTTGAACGGTAAATTTACAGAAGAGAGGAATGGCAGGAATGGAAAAAATGCTCATCTTCACTATTTACCTGGAAATTGGAAATGAAAACAGAGTGCTTTGAAGATTGGCAGAATATATAAGGATGATACCCAGTGCTGACTTTCTCACACTGTGTGGAGCGCAGCTGCTCTCGTGTAGCAGGCGAGGGAATGAAGGAGGATACAGCCTTTTTGAAAAGGCAGTTAGGGAGTAGCTTTCAAAACCACAAATATGCAGAACGTTTGTTCAGCATTCAAACGCTTTCAAATGCAAGGCATTATCCAAAGGCATACACAGGTATGCGTAATGGCTAAAAAAAGTAACCCTTATGGTCATCAGTGAGAAATTTTTAAATCTATCACAATGGTCACGTCGTAGAGTATGAGACGGTCGTTAAATTTAGTTTTCAGGCTTCATATTTCTTACCTCATTGCCTCCTATGTGTCTTTGGATGAATATTTTATCTCCTTGTGGAGAAGAAATAATTCTTATGTCAGGGGATTCTGACTGCAGGACATGGTTTCGAATTCCTGAACCACAGACTCTATCCGTGTTTCTTCTCTTCTTACTCACCTTCCCTGCCTGGAGATGGCAGGAAGGAATTATAGAGCCGTACTCAGTGTGATCCTTCCCTGATTACAAAATGGATTGCATATTTTAAAATACTCGTGTTTTAAGCCTGTTATTATGAAACACATATACCAAAGGCTACATGTAAAAATTTATGCAGAGTTTCACTAGTAAAATAAACAATTCCATGTAGTTACTGCACAGATTAAGGGTAGACAATTACTACTATTTCTATATCCATTAACATTGTATTATTTACATAGACGTGTTTATGTCTTGATGGAATGTTATAACACCCATTTTTCGGTAAGTTTCATTTTCTCCTTACATTATATATTTTAATTCATCCATGTTGATGATAAGTACCTGTTGATCATCCATTGTCATTATTATAGAACTGTGCTTTTCAATTAGTTTTGACTGGCAGCCAACACAAGAAATATGTGTGAGTGACAAATTAGGACACACACACACACACACACACAAAATTGAAAGTGAAGTTGTACACAATAATTATATTTACTACAAATTGAACATTCTTGTTTTTTTTAATTCAGCTTTTAAAAAAATTGATTGCAGTAGTAAATTGATTCTATCTTAGCTGTCACATAATACTTAATTGGAGGAATACATCCAAATTGATATATTCATGTTTCATTTTTATAGACATTCTGGTTGTTTTCTTAAAGTTATGGTCTGGTTGTTGCTTTAAAAGTATTACATAAAATCTTTAATCCACCTTTAAATGATAGAATGTTATGTGAATTACTGGTCTACTGTTTGTTGTTTTTTTCCCATTTGGATAACTTAGTTAACTCAGGACCATTTACTGAAAATTCACCCTTTCCCCAGTGATCCGATATGTCCTGGGTCTGCTTCTGAGATCTCTGGCACATTGGCTGTGTTGTTTATAGCTTTACCATCTCAATTTAGTCATTTATTGAGTAGCTATTACGTGGCAGGCACTGTTCTAGATGTTTGAGATAACTCAGTGCACAAAACAAAAATCCTTGTAATGTGGAGTATATTTTCTAATATGGGGAGGGATCCATAAACAATAAATATTAAGTGGGATGTTGAGAGATGATAAATCCTATATTCACTTCTCAGAATAAAAGACAAGTTAAAGGAAAGTGTTGAGAAGGACGAGGTTGGGAGAAGGCTTTTGATATTCAATGAGGTGGAGTCATTGTTAGGGCAGGTCCCCTCATCTTGTTTTTCTTCAGAGAGTATTTTTTAAACTTTTTGGCTGTATGGTTCTCCATTAAAAAACACACACTCAGAATTAGCTTATCCAGATTCATTTAAAAACTAGATACTTTGACATGCATAATTAACAGTGTCTTAAGTAGCAAATGCACTCATTTTTGCTGTCTCTTTTCTTTCTTGGTTAGAAATTAGTTTCAGTTGTACAGGGTTGTAAATTGACAATGACTTTTAGCACAAAGAAAAAATCAGTCCACTCTTTTTGGCTCTTTTTGGGGTTGCTGCTGATATATCAGCTGTTATGTACTTTTAATGCTTTTGTAGTTGATCTGTTTTCCTCTCACTGGTTTTCAATTCTTCTCTTTTTTCTCTTTTAAGTTTCACTTAATGTATATATAGTTATCATTTTTTTTTCAAATTTATCCTGTTTGACATTTGTTGGATATAAAGTTTATTAACTTTTGGTAAATCTGGAAATTTTATAGCAGTTAGGACTATGAAAATTTTGTCTTCACTATTCTCTTTCTGAAACTTTGACTAGATACATGTTAGACCATTTACCTGTGTCTTCACTACACTGGAAACATGCATCCTTATATGTTGTACCTCTTAACTTATATGAGCTGCATCTGGATTATTTCTTCAAACTTACCTCCATTTCAATAAGTTTTTCTCCTATGCTGTCTAATATGCCATTTTATATATTCATCCCATAATTCGTTTTAATTATATTTCCCCCTCTGTTCTATGTAAGGCCAGTTGCATCATGTTTATGGTGTCTTATTATTTGTTTCTAAAGCCTTTTTTTATTTCTTTAATACGGGAAGCAGTTATTTTACATTCTTAGTTTTAACATTCTTAAGTAATTTGTTGTGTCTTCCAAGACTTGATTCTTTGTTTCTGGAGCCTCACAGTCTCATTCATAGCGCCTTGTAACTCTTTTCCCTTTTTTAAGCTCTGCTCTTTAGAGTACTGTGGGGAGTGTCTGAGAATATCCATGTGTCTTTCTTTTCCTGCCAGCCAATTGGGAGCATCACTGCCAGAATTACTTTAAATTAAATTTCAGCTTCTGGTTTTTAGAATTCGGTAAGGATACATTCAGATGTGATTCCCCGCAACCCCCTTCACCTATTGCCAGTGTTGGGATGTCAAGTTCACTTGTCCACCTCTTCCATGTAGTGTATTTATTTTTCAACACTATTGCACTTCTGCTACAGCTTGTTCATGCCCTAGCTTTTTGTGCATGTCTATTATGAAGGCCTGTGATAAACTCTTTATTGTCAACATTCTCTAGGGGTTGTTTTCTTCCTCTTATATCTTGTGCGCATGAATAATGTCAAGAGAACTAAGTTTTGTCATCTCCTTTCAGAGTAGAATTAGGTTTTCGTGCTTACTAATTACCTGGGTCCACCTTTCACTTAGATTTTTACCTCGATGATTTCTTTATTGTCTTTGATTCAAAACTTTCATTTTTAATTAAAATGTTGTCTGGATTTATGTTCCTCATTTAGAGTTTTATCTTACTAGAAGTTAAAATTTCAAGATTATTAACATTTTTTAAAATCCATGTTCAAGATTCTTTTCAAAGCACTTGTGAAGATTTTTTAAAAAGTTGTTCTCTAATTTATCTTGTGATGGCACCACTCTAGTTCTTTGATTTAGAGGTTGCTTGGGTATATAAATTGACTTTATGAAAATTTTTGCAACACATAATTTTAGGGAGGAAAAATGTCATAAGTGAGACATAGTGGCTATTGGAAAAAGACATCCCTTGAGATATAAGAGTCTAATTTGGGGTATATTAACCTTGACAGAATAATTAGAATGCTGTCATTTTACAAGCAGATAGAAAAATGAATACTCTGTAAGATGTGCAAGACACTCATCTCCTGAGAATTATGATTATTCCTAATTCATAAATTACTGTATGTGTTCTTTAAAAATAGAAACTCTTTTGATTAATTTATTTGTAATTAAGACTTCTGAACTCAGCCACTTGACTTCACTGTTTCAGCACATGCCTAGGCTGATACTGACCTTCTTGAAACCCTTTAAATGCGGGGAACGTGAGGTGCTGAATCCTAACGAACAGAGAAGCATGTTGGCATTTAGGGAACAGTGAAGTGCTGACATCTTAGTAATCTAACTTCTGAACCTTTTGATGAAATTGAAATGTTAGTACAATGTTATTATCCCCATATACTAATTTAAATAATCTTTCAAAGACTGTAGTTTTATACATTAGGGCATCAGGAGCATCCTATTAATGGCTGGTTTATGACACCTCACTTAGAATGTGTAAGAATGGGATAAACCTGAAAAGAAAAAGTAGTTTTTTAAAACATTTTTCCCCCCTATTCTGATACTATATGCTTACTTAAGGCTAGGACCTATACTTAAATTAGCATTAATTATTTTTCAGCTGGCCCAAGTAATTGTCAAAAAGTGGTGTTTAATGCATTTATCAGAAAGATAAGCAAATTGCCCATTTAGTGTTTTTAGAAGTAGTAGTGGTTTATGCTAATGGACAGATTGAGGATCAGTTCACAGAGAATGAAATTATTTGGTATTATATTGCTAATAACTGAATGCTTAGTATATATTACATATGCACATGTACTATGAATGTACCCACATACATGCTAGTCAGGTCTCAGTGGTGGTCAGCCATTTTGAACAATGTGGATAGTTTGCTTTGGCAAAGTCCCGGTATTTGGTGCTTGTATATATGCTACTTGAAGCTCAGTTTACATTTGTATCTCTATGTTGTTTCACTTAAAACACTATTTGATGTGATATTTGATGATATGATATTCCTGTTACCTTTTCTCTTCTGATTTTCTTACTGAGTAACTATAAGTGGGAAGGTACCATCCTGTTATTGAATCCATCCTTCCAGTAGAAAAGACATCATTGGGGCCAGTATGTCCCCTTGATATTTTGTAGAAAGTAAATCTATTTACTGTGTCTGAGACTCATAAGCTTTTGAGACGTGAATGTGAATGAACCATCTTCATCAGACAAAGTATGTGCATGCATGTATGATTAATGGGGAGAATGTGATGAAAGCATGTAAGAGGCTGATGAATTTGTTACATTGGTGATCCTGGCTCAGCAGGAAGTGGCTGAGATAAGTGTGTGTCACAAGCTTATTGTATTTGCTTAATTCTAGGTGGCAGTGCTGGGAGGGTTTCCCAGCCACCTCCCATTTCGGTCCATTGCTCTGCATCTTCATTCTCTAAGCAACCGCTGACCAAATGCTGAAATTCACGACTCTACCTGTGAGCCTGTGTACTTAGTGAGCTAGAACAAGGGCTGTGTTTAATGTGTCTTTTATGCTATTGCATAATGTTTTACAGAGCTCCACACGTGGACTGTGCTGTCTTTGTATTTGAGCTCGATCGCTATGGCCGTCTGACAAATTGCAGTGAGTTCTGTTCAAAGAATCACATTGTTACTATCTGGGGAAGGGAGAGAAACAAGCACGGAAGTCCTGTTGGTCTCTTCACTTCTACATGGAAGAGCTCAACTAGGCTTGAATTTTGTTACTACAATGCACCTATTTTACTAACAGGAGTTTTCCTTAGAGCTGGCAAAATGTCCGCAAAGATCAGAAAACCTTGGGTAATGCAGACTTCCTAAGTGGGATATCTAAGTCACTAGAAAACATACCAGAGTGGCTTCCCTAGTTTATACCAATGCACTTCATGTCCCATTTATTCTTGACAACACACATACTTCCCTCTCTGCTTTGCCTCATGAGTCACCAGTAAAGATTAGGGAACAAGAACAGAAAATATGTCAAGTCTGCCTGCCCAGGTGCAATGTGGTGTTCTGGTCATGAGCTCGGGAAGACTGTGGTAAGAGGTAACTATCGCCACACTCTCTTTCATCCCCACATGCTAATCCAAGGGACTTTCCCCAAGACTTTGGAAATAATAGAATATCCAAAGAATATTAGAACATTATAAGAATGGAATGGCATTGAACTGCTTGTCAGTGTGGCTGGTAAATGAGCATTATATCAAGCTAGATTCAGAGGTAAACATTGTCTTACAGGTTTTTATTCTAAAATGAATCTTAAAACAAGATTCTTTGGTAGTTATTTTCTCTATCAAACTGTATTTGACTTTGCCATTAAGTATTTTACACAGGTTATATCGATGAGCAAGCTTAGCTCTATGGCATTATTAACAAATGGATACATTGCAATGAAATACTCATTATCAATTGGCCAACATATTAATCTCAACAAAAAGAATAAAAACACACGACTGAGCATGGACTATTTTTAATAAATGGTTTTAATTGTTGAAACAGTTTGAGTATGAAATTGTTACAACTCCCACGGTGTGAGGTAAGGAGAGGTTTTAGAAAGTAAAATGACAACTGTGTTTTACAAACAGTTGCCCTTGAACGCATTCATGAGATACTTTGTTTTTTATATTTCAAACAAGTTTTTCTTGGTAAAAACTGCCATTTTGGGGGTTGTTTTCTTCAATAGTGTTTTAGGTGATTGCTCTACTTAAACTCTAGTGGAGTGCAGTGATCTTTGAGTGTCAAAATTGCAATTCTGCAAAATGTTACATATAATGTATGTTTATAGGGAAGGCTAGTTAAGGCTTCTTACAACTTCCTATAAAAAATACATAAAGGTTAATTTATAAAAAGACATATGATGATCGTCTTGCCTTTCCCCCACCACTAGTATTTGAAATGTCCATGTGGACAAAAGTAGTCAAACATTGTTGAGGTGCACATTGGAATAATGTAATGAATGTTCAGCACAAATTTTATCATAGTTGATATATAAATACTGAAAAAAATCCACATACACAGAAAGCTGTTTTAAGCTGTGGATTTCTAGGGATTAGTGTATTTCCCAGGAGGCAAAGGCACTGTGCCTCCGCTTGCAGGCCTGGTGTGCCTGAGACATGCCGTAATCCTGCACAAAGGCAAGACTCCAGAGTGTCTTATTTCTTAATTATAATCACTATTCTAAGTATTCCACTTTAAGTGCTGACTTAAGTTTTAAAGGCTCAGTAACTCAGCTAAAATTTTTTTTAACTGAGATGGAAAGGTTCTGTTGAATATAGCTCCATCTCTAAGAAAATACATAATAAAAAGGAACCCACCACCATCTGATTTGATATCTTAGCAATAAAAGTTAACACGTTGATGTTCTTTCAATCCCAAAGTCATGCTATGTCATTTATCAATTGTGTGTCTTCATTCTTAGCAAATATTAGTTTGTCTTGGAGTTCTGAGGGTTTTTTGATTATCAACATAAACAAGAATTTGTTAGGAAGAGTTTAGTACTTTCTGCTCTTTGACATTATTTTTTGATGTTCTATTTCTTTATAACCACATTTTTTTTTTACCATTATCATCATGGCATCTGATCATTTATCAAATCCCTTAATCACTGCTATGTCCGGGACTTGATTTGAACAATATATTCTGAATAATTAAGAGCCAAAGAGAGGGACAGTGGGGTAAGTTGTCAACTATAATACTATTTGAAACAAAATAGAAAGGGGATTTTGGAATCACACAAAAAGGGGTTTCCATCAGCTTGGGGAGTCAGGGAAGTCTTCCTGGTGGATGGCACACTAGGCGAGTTGGGGGTAACCATTAGCTTCCTGAAGTCTGCATGTGGGAAAGAATTAGCATGGAACAGTGGCCGCTCGGGGAGGTTGGGTGGGGGGTTCAGCAAGCTGCAGCCATTGTTCAGTCTTCGTGCAGAGCTGTGCTTGAATACATCAGACTTAAGTTGCTGGAGCTTCTCATCTACACAAGTTCAGTCAACTGAAAGGCATGCTTGCATCCACAGCAAAGAACTAAATGAGTGATGAGTGAACTGCAGAAGAAAAAGAAGTAAAAACAGCTTGACGATTTCAGTCATACCCCCACATACAGATATTAACTGAGCAGTTTTTTAATTTTAGTTTTGGAATATATTTAAAAAGGGAGAAGAAGGGAGAGAAACATCAATGATGAGAGAGAATCATAGATCAGCTGCCTCGTATGTGCTCCGGACTGGGGATCCAAACACGACCTCCTGCTTCATAGGTCGATGCTCAACCACTGAGCCACAATGGTCTGGTAACTGACATTTTATGTACCGAGCGTGGCTCTAGAAGCTGAGGAGACCACAACGAATACATGGTCAATATGATCTTTACCCATATGGGCCTCTGTCTTGCGGGAAAGACACATTTTAATAAATCATTGCACAAATAAATGTGTAATTACAAGTTTCAGTAAATGCTAGTTAGGAAAAGTAAAGTATCTGAGAGAACCAGGATAGATAAGTATTATCTAAATGTAGGTAGGGGGTCCATTAAGCATTTTGTACGAAGAGATATCGTAATGAGACCTGAAGGAAGAGGTGGAGACAGCAATGGAAAAGCAAGGGTTGAGCATTCTAGGTGGAGATGAGGGGGAAACAGTGATGTAAGTGAGGCTAGAAAGGAACGGGTATAAGAGAACTCAGAGGGATCAAGAAACTGAAGATTAAGAATCAATTGAAACAAAGAAGTGAGGAGCCAACTCTTCCCAGGTCTGTATGGAAGTGGTGCAGTTCAGGAAGAGCTGATGCGGGGCTTCTTTCCTTCATTAATCTTTTACAGAGGAGTTAATTTAATGTAGTAAGGAAGGAGGGCAGGTGCAGTAGGAATGCTAGGAGTTTAATGTAGTAAAGAAGGTGGGCAGGTGCAGTAGGAATGCTGGGAGTTTAATGTAGTAAAGAAGGTGGGCAGGTGCAGTAGGAATGCTGGGAGTTTATTTAATGTAGTAAGGAAGGTGGGCAGGTGCAGTAGGAATGCTGGGAGTAATCTATACTGAGAGCGTGGGTTAGAAGAAGAGTCTTGCAAATATTTGGCTGAGAGAATGAAAGGAGTCTAGTTTGGAATGAGGAAGGGACAAGGTAAGCATGGCAGCCGAGGCGTTCTGCTGAAAGATGATGGCAACGAAACGGGAAATACAGGTTTGCGATAGAAGAGTCTAGTGGCCTATAATGATGGGGCCATTATGTTTTGTTTGTTTTTTGTTTTATTTTTACCAAGAATAGATGAAAAGTGCACTTCTGTGACTAGCACACAGTGAAAGCATTATGTTGTACACATAGCAAATATCACATCACTTTCCCAATGGTTATGTCCTTGGGACATAGGGCTCAGTGGATCCTCCTTCAAAAGGGTGAATATTAGAAAAACACATATTAGTCTCTTTATCATAAACATTTGTAGACTTCTGACTTTAGGCCAGACAAATGTATAATTAGATGACCCTCTTCCCCCAACTTTTTAAATGTAAAAGAATCCCCCACTCATCAGTGACTGCTGAAGAGTCAGCAAAACTGAAACGCACTTTAGTATCATCATTAGGGATGGTGCCTTTATGAGGCTTCCTGTTTGGAAGGGAGTTCGCCCCCAGAGAGAAAGGACTGAGGCAGACATGCCCCAGCAGACCCTTAATCATTCGAGAAGGTTGGTCCTGAGCACTTGCGCCTTGGGTTTGTTTGTCTTTCAACCCAAAGGAATGGATGTCTGGGTTCATAACTGCTGACTTCATATTAACTGATCCAGTAGGATGTTAAACTTGGGGAATCGACTTAATCCCCACTCCCCTCCCATTAAGCCCATCATATTAACCTCTTAGTTTTCATCATTTGGTAAAATTTCTCAATTTTAAGGGCCAGAGAAAGATCACCTTTATTCAAAACACATTTGTTTATGACCTGAATTAGAATTTTTAAAAACAATCTTATATTTCAGAATATTTATGGCTTTTAACCATCACGGATTTTTGCACCATCCCTATGTTTCTGATATTCTACATGGCATTATTTAAGTATTTGAGAAAAACTGAAAGTTTTTCCATATCTCAATTTTAGTGAAACTGGAAAATAAAAACTGAAATGTGAATTAAATACTGTTTTTATGTAATTTTTGTTAAAAAATATATCTTTTGTCCTAGTTGGCTTGGCTCAGTGGATAGAGCATCAGTCTGTGGACTGAAGCATCCTGGGTTTGATTCTGGTCAAGGGCACGTGCCTGAGTTGCAAGCTCGATCCCCATTAGGGGGCGTGCAGGTGGCAGCCGATAGATGAGTCTCTCTCATCATTGATGTTTCTATCTATCTCTCCCTCTCCCCTCCTCTCTGAAATCAATAAAAATATATTTTAAAAAATTATATTCTTCAAAGACAAAAGGTATGTGTGACACGAGCAAAATT
The DNA here is from genome assembly GCA_004026665.1 of Murina feae. Classification (NCBI taxonomy): domain Eukaryota; kingdom Metazoa; phylum Chordata; class Mammalia; order Chiroptera; family Vespertilionidae; genus Murina; species Murina feae. Next base: position 25,575 of record PVJC01000995.1, read on the forward strand.
TAATAGCTAATTATTTTTCCTTGAAATGAGCAGAGTATGAATAATGATAGCTGTTGTGAACATTTATTTAATGACATTCGTAATTATTCAACTATAAGTGATAGGTACTTTTCCATTGCAGATAGAAACTCGGTAAATTAAAACTGGAAACATCACTACACACATTTTTGGGGTAGAAAACGTGGCATATTTTTTAGAAATTGATGAGAATAGCCATATGCCCCAACACAAAGCTGAAAGCAGTGTGAAGGTTAATACAATAAGAGCATCCTTCATCGTTCCTAAAGGTCAGACACGCCTGCGGAAAACAGTACCATCTGTGTCTAAAGACTGGGGACCTCAGATGTTGTGGTTTAAAATATGTACATTTTCTGACATTTGGGCAGAATGATACCATTTCTTATAAGTGACCTTGATTCCTGACCTTCCCTTAAATGCTAACTTAATTTGGGTCCTGGGGTAGCCAGTGCTTCCCAATTTCATGGTCGCTGAGTTACTCTGGGGTTCTGATGAGTGATTGGACATAAGAAGGGCCTCTCTCTCAAGCCTGGGCAGAGATGGAGAATTAGATAACTTCCCAGCAGTAACAAATCTAGAAAGGAAGCCTCTTGAGCATAATCCCCAGTGAAGCCTGCGACCCTCTTGCTATAAAAAATGTCCCCATGGCCTGAGGGAGGGTATTATGGGACTCTCTAGGCTTACCCTCCTTAAGAGCCTGTTATGCAGCTCTTGTTTCTACTTTAAAGTCAGGAATTTTAAGGAGATTAGAATGAAGAACAATGCAGGGCAGCATCAAGTTAACATTATACTGTTAATAGCATTCAACCAAATTAATAATTTCTGCTTTTAAAATAATCAGGATTAACCATAAGAGTAAGGATTGGCCTCTCTCCTTTGCTTCTTTATCCAAAGAATAGTTGATTGTGATTAAGAATACCTTCTAAACACAGAAAGGGAACACGGCCCCAAGAACCGGCTCTATCCACGACTGGTTGTATTAACATGCTATACCTTCATTCCAACAGGGAAGAGGAAATTTAAAGGAACTTGTTACCATTCAAGTTGTTGAGCCTTTTGTCTGCTTGAGAGCAGGATGCCGGTTTAGAGAACAGTGTTTGTGTGTGTGGGGGGGCGATTAGGAAGAGCGGTTAAAATTGGAAGGTGGTGCAGGTTTGCTCTTTCTCTCTCTTTTCTGGTGAGAGTCATTGGAAAGAGCATGCTGGCAGCATGGCTGGACGCAGAGGCAGAGGTGGGCAGATGGTCCTGCAGGATGGAGAAGCTCTGGCAGATGGCATGGACGATTGGAGCAACAAAGGCACTGTTGGCTACCAGTGCTCAGAGCTGGAAAGGAAGAAGACAGCTTCTCCAGTGTGGCCAGCTTGTGTACAGTGTTTTGGCAGAAGGGAGACGAATAAAAGATATTCGACGGTTAACTGTGGGGAAAGGGAAGAATGGTTGTTAACGAGTTGCACACAGTGTGCTTCCTCTGTTGTGACCTGAACATAGCTTCCTAAGGAAGAGCCTTTAGACATCATCTGAACCAACTATGTGGCCTGAATATTAGGATACACTCATTCTGTTTTTAGAACTGAAAAGGCACCTCTTCAAAACTTTAAATATAAAAAGTGTAATCCACTCTTCCTTTTTATAAGGCTTTAAAAATCGTTATTGATGACTCCATTCCCTTGCACTCCTGTGGCATACTAAATTTGTAGTTTTGCATTGTAGGGATTAGGAGTATGGGTCTTGTTTCTCAATTTAAAGTGCTGAAATAGTGTGTGGGGAAGTCAGGTTTGGCTACCATGACTGATAGACTTAGAGTTTTATTAGCGAAGGGGCTACACAATTGTGTCACTGAATTACTTTGGGGTTACAGTCATTACCGCATGTACCACATTTGTTTTCTGGAGGCTCTGAAGCCACCTGTAACAAATAGACATTTAGTTCCTAATGACTTCACTGGGGCTGCTACACTTTTTCATTTGTAGCCTTTTCATCTATTGTTACCTAATACCTCTCCCCCATATGCCTGTTATTGGATACTGGAGGCCCAGTGCATGACTGTGCACTTGGTGAGAAGGAGGTGAGGGGGGGACGAGGCTTGCACTCAGGGGGAGCAGGCCTAAGCCATCAGTCGGATATTCCTAGTGCTGCTGCGGAGGCGGAAGAGGCTCCCGCCACCACCGCTGCATTTGCCAGCCTTGAGCCTGGCTTCTGGCTGAGTGGCGTTGCTCCTATGGAAGTGCACTGACCACCACAGGGCAGCTCCTGCATTGAGCATCTGCCCCCTGGTGGTTGGTGCGCATCATAGCTACTGGTCATTCTGCCATTTAGTCAATTTGCATATTACCCTTTTATTATATAGGATTGTTTTTCTTAATTAATTTAGATGACTTTTACCTAATAATTTTTATCCACAAGCAGCACTTTCAACTGGAATATGTCACTTGATTATTCTAAAATCATAATTTTCATATATCAAGAACAATATTAAGAAAAATATTTGAGTATTTAAAATTAGATTTAAGATGGCAACACATTGCTAGAAATAGAAAAACACACAATTTTATATATATATTCCTAATAATTATTTCAGCCTTTCTTATTGAAACTTAAACTTTCAGTGTCTCAGTTATTCAGAAAACTTAGTTTTCCTGAACTGAGCTCAAAAGAGGTAAGTAAGTAAGATATATTCACAATGATGTCGCCTGACATGTCTTGAGTCACCAAAATTAACATCATAATGATTATTTAACTGTGATAAGCCCTCTCTTAGACCTTGTGGACTCTTAAACAGTATTCTGTCAGTCTTTGTGATCTGAATTTTCAGTTTATAGAAGGCTTAGAAGCATCCCATTAGAATTAAAGGGCTATAAGAAGGAAACATGGGATACGGAGCCCCAGCAGTAGCTGAACAAATGGAGAATCCATAAAATCCACTCAATTACTAAGGAGCAAAATTATGGCTTAAAGAATTCAAGGGAAGAAAACATTTCCATAGGCTATAATTGCGGTATTTAAAATAAATTTCTCTAAAATATGGTCAATTATTTTGGGCATCTAAAGGACAAACAGTAATTTTCTAGAAAATTTGCTGTTTTAGAGATTTTCATTTTATACTTACCTTAGATAAAATGATTAAAATCATACATGATTTTTAAGCTTTGGTTTTCATAAGTTGGAAATTATATTTAAAGTCTTTGCTTAGGGGAGTGTGCCTTTATAGTCTACATATAGTATATCTGCACCCAGAGGTATTGTTTTTCCCTTCTCATCTGCATTTTGTGACCGTGGCGCTGGTGGTGGTATAATGGCACTGCTCAGTCGCACAAGCCAGGCCGCCCTCCTGTGCCTCAGCCTCAGACAGGCCACATTGCTCTGGCTCCCTGGACCTCTCTGTTCTCCCCTGTGAAATAAAGGAGTTGGATTTTCATGTCCTTTCTGCCTTTATTAATCACTGAGGCTTTCCTGCCACTCCAGGATGCAACTTACAAACAAGAAGGAGAAAGGTATTGATTATTTGAAAGCCATGAAAGAACAAAGATCCAAATATCACACATTAACAGAAGCTTGATTATCAAGAATTGCAGATTTTATTCCAGATTTACAACTAGATTCCTTTCAATGTTGGTTTTGTCTTCTGTGAAATGAGAGAGTTGGTTCAGTGGGCTGAAATCTGTAAGATTTTCACAGAATGATTTTTAGTGAAATTCATGATTTCTTCCCCTTTCCTATGAAAAGGAACCCCTCATTAGGACACGCCCCTTGTCTAGTACCAGAGCCCCACGTCTACATCATCCCATTTTCCCGTCAACCACTTGTTTCCTCTACCACAGGGACAGATTCTTAGTCTTTACATCCTGGGATGAGAGAAAGGGAGCTGGCTGTATTCACTCCAACTTCGGGCCAGATATTTGTTGGATTAATTGCTGTAAACATTTTTAGCCATAGCTTGACTCCCAGTGCTTCATTCACCACTCGAGTCTCCATCTTTCCACCACTTCCTGCCACTGGTAAAGATTCTTAACCACCCCCTCCACGGCTGGAGACCACCACAGCCCTGCTCTTATCGAAAGACAGACATCAGGACGTGGGAGATCTTATTTCCCTCATTCTCAGTGTCAATAAGGTATTAGGAATGCGAATTTCCATGTTTCCCCCTAAAAGCACTGTTGAAAATTGTTAGCTTTGGTATTTTAACATAGGTACAGTGTGAGTTAGAGTTTTGTTTCCTGGTTAAGGAATCTAACCATTATTTACAACACAATATTACACAACTTCCATATTGCTGAGCCCTGTAGTCTATATCCACAACACTCATTTGATTCAGGTAAGGAAGTGAGTGAATCAAATGAGTGCTTTGGATATAGACTATAGGTCAAGATTTCTCAATTTTAGCAGGATTTCTGCTTTGGTCCAGGTATTTCTTCCTGGTGGGAAGCTGTCCTGTGCATTGCATGATGCTTGGCAGGTTCCTGGCCTCTACCCACTAGATACCAGTAAATCACAGTGAGAGAGTAAAATAATGTTACCAGACATTACTGATGACTGAGAACCACTGGTCTAGCTGGAAGAATGAATCTCAATATTATAATGTTGTGGTGGTGAGAGTAAAAAATACATGGAACTCAATTCCACCGCTATGAGCACCCCTGTGCTCTTGCTGCTTGGTTATCCTACAAATTAAATGGTCCCAGACATATTGAGCAGCACGAAGTCCTCGCTTTCAAGACAGACCCTGCCACCTCTCCCCACTCATCCTCATCCTGTGTCTTTGTTGAGGGCTTGCACCAGATCATCATGGTGTCCTTTGGAGCTCATAGGTTCTTCCAGATGCCCAATACTTTGTTATGTTATTTTGTTTTCCTCTTAACTTGGCCATTACTTGTAGCCATGGAAGAAGAGTAAATCCCAAGATGTGGCATACTGGAATGCTGAAAGTCAAGTAGATCCAGGGACTTCGAGGCTTGTTTCCACCACATATTAACTGTAAGACTCCAGTGGCTGTATGTGCTTACTGCTTATTCTCTGTGAGCTTTGGCTGTGAGTGACTTTGAGGGTTAAGTAAAACTATGTAAGTGAAACACTAAATCAGAGCTGGCCACATAGTTGATGCTTAAAACAGGAGAGCTCTCTTCCCTCGCCTTTTTTAAATTTCCCCAGCCATTTCATATTTATATATTTACACCTCCATCCACCCATAAATATATATGGGTAATCATTCAATAATTAACATATTCATTCAAAAACATTTATTGAACACCTATTTATCAGGGGCTGGCTCTATTTTAGATGCTGGAAATGGATGAATGAAAAAATAGCACAGTCAACAGCAATCATTAAGGTGATGAAGATCTTAGATATGTTCTCCACTGAGTTGTGTATAGAGTAAAAAAAAAAAAGAGAAAATTACACTATGAGCTGTCAACTCAGGAGTATGATCGTGTGAACTATGGTATCATAAACATACAGAGTTATCCCCCACCGTGTGGTGAAGGACATATTTCTTTTTCAGAAAGAACAAATGCAAAGTATTGAAAGCCTGAACCTTTGACCTAATTAATTTTAAGTTATGACCCAGACAAATCCGAATGACTTAAGCACTTAAAAAAAAAAGAACATCCAAAACACCTTTTCAGTTTGATCTTCTGTTCTGGTTTATTGTACTTCTGGATAACCTCAAAGCGTAGATTAGTGTTTTCGGTGTGCTTTGGTGGTAAAGCACGTTTCTGTATTATTTGGAAATTCTTGCGTATCTTCCTGTCTGGGAGTATTTGCATTGCACTGAATTTCCTCTTAGGGAGATGGGTGAAAATAACTTTTTGCAAAACATGACTGCATCATCCCTAAGCTCCCTTACAGCATGCTTAATGGGCTGTATAGTATTTTTATTGTCTTACAACTTTGACTCCCTTAACGTGTTTGAAGGTCTTTAAAATGCACCTTTGAGCATTGTTCCATGTGCTTTGTGTCCCCTGAATAAATATTATACCCCTATTGACTTTTTAATTTTGAAATTTGATAACAGTAATGAAAGAGAAGTTCCCGACCATTTTATACATTTTGCCACTTCATTTCACGTAGCTCCTCTCAGTTTCCTGGGATGTATTTAGCAGACATTTGTCTATTTTGAATGGCTGTTACTTGGTTGTTTAAAAATCAGAAATAAAGAAAATAAAAAAGGAAGGAAATCAAATCCCACCACTGCTTTATTGGTCTTTAACTGGTGCTATTAGGCAAACTGGGAGCTTGAGATTTTGAAACTGACTAACCTAGGCACTCTCCCAGCAAAAGCATAGGAGAGGAGGGGCGTTTTGGTCAGGCAAGGCATTCTTTTTTTTCTTAATATTTTTTATTGATATTTTGCAGAGAGGAAGGGGGAGGGATAGAGAGTTAGAAACGTCGATGAGAGAGAAACATCAATCAGCTGCCTCCTGCACACCTCCTACTGGGGATGTGCCCGCAACCAAGGTACATGCCCTTGACCAGAATCGAACCTGGGACCTTTCAGTCTGCAGGCCAACACTCCATCCACTGAGCCAAACTGGTTAGGGCGAGGCAAGGCATTCTTGTGGAATAGGTCTTAGAAGGGTGAGAACTCCCAGAGAGAAACATTTAGGCACCACCTGGTTAAAGCACGAATATGCTGGCAAACAGCTCCATGTGGCACTTGCTTCCGGGGTGGTGACCAGCTGATGTGAAGGACTTCATGTGGGTCTCCGCCAGGTGAGTTAGTTAGCTTTTCCCATCACCTCGGCACCATTGGGCTTCATGATGATAAAGGAGCTGTGCTTAACTGCCAGTGAATATGACATTCTGCTGAGGGAAGCTGGTCAGACTATCTATAAATAATATTATTTATTAAGAATTCACAGTGAGCCAAAGGTTGTGCTCAGTGCTCTGAGAGCTTTGTTTCATTCAAGCCTCATAATAATTCCAATAGGATGATACTTAGTGCCGTTATCATCTGTATTTTATCAATGAGAGCACTGAGGTTTAATGATTGAGTAACTTACACGTAGACGCCATGCCTGTGAAAGGATGTAGAATGGACTGTCTAAGGCTTCAAATGGTCTCTGGTCATGCTGCAGTCATAGCGCTTTAAATCTGGAGAAACTTTAGAAAGCATTCAACCTCTCCGCCAGCCAATATTTCGATGACGAGGACCCTGCGCTTCTGAGGATTTCCTAGTTCTCCTTCAGAATATCCTGATCAAGCTGTTACTTTAACAGCTTGCATTTATTGACTTTTATATTACTATTGCTTTATTACGAGTACTTTGGTTTTGACAGGTTTGGATTGTACTAAAGTGGTAATGTAGTGTTTCTGAATCTGCTGAACTTGGGCTGGGTTGCATGGGGCTAGTGTTGAGTTGGGGCTGGTTGATTTGGGATGATCTGTCCAGACACTGAATTTATGGTGCAGATCCCATGTAGCGATGATTAGATAGAGAGAAGTTGTGACTGCCGGTTGCCAGTTAGTATTTAACAGCTAGCAACAGAGAATCAGAATCTATCTATCTATGTGGTAGGAAGATAACCACTGAAAGGTAAATGAGATGTTATCTGCATCTGACCACTGTAATATACAACTTTTAAGCTGTTGATGTAATTGTTTTCCTCTTAAAGACTTTTGTTGCTACCAGTTACCTGCTTTTTACACTGATCAAACGTTATTTGAAAGAAGGAGGCATTATTGGGGATGGGCAAAAGTAGGGTTACAGTTGTGAGTACACAAAATGTAGTTTATTCTTGAATTATTTTTTATTCTTGCATTAATATTTTTTTTCCATATGAACAACTATAAACCTACCTTTTGCCCATCCCTGTATGTGATGTGTATGGGACTCTGTACAACCGTTAGAGAGATGAATGTTTTGGTCCTTTCTGTTGATTTCATTGTTTTTCAAACTTGTGGGTGCAAACCCAGTTGGGCACATGTTACAAAAGTGTCATTTTAAAGTTCTGGTTTGGGACCCAGGAGTTTTCCTTTGCTCCCCTCTCCCACACTATGAGATTTAGATGCCAGCTGTTCATAACTAAACACTGACAAATGCTGAATTACAGGGAGAAGTGTGCCTTTGAGCTAAGATTCCTCTAAATCTCTTCATGTAAAAAGAACCAGTTAGATTATTAGGCCACAGGGATTATTTATTTATTTATCTATTCATTACCAAATATACAATTAGAACCTTAGGAATGAATTTCTTTATAATTGACTTACTTAGCTACTATGTCTTCATTGTTGAAAGTACTCGTATTACACATGTGTCCCAGTCCCCCTTTTACCTGTGCCTCCCCTTGACATCCTCCACCCCTCTCAAGTGCCTCCCCCGGCCCTGGTTATATATACATGCATATAAGTTCTTTGGCTAATCTCTTCCTGTCTCCTGCTTCCCACCTTTCCTCTCAGATCCCTCGGGATGTTCCCTGCTTCCATGCCTCTGTGTCCCTTTTGTTCATCAGTTTATTTTGTTCATTAGAGTCCACATCTGAGGGAGATCATGGGATACTTGTCTTTCTCTGACTGGCTTATTTCACTTAGATAATATTCTCCAGATCCCTCCATGCTTTGTCTTTAAAATAAAGAGATTTGTATTGATTTTTCAGAGAGAGGAGAAGTGAGAGGGATTGAGAGAAACATCAATGTGAGAGACATCTATTGGCTGCCTCCTGTATGTCCCCTACCCGGGATCCAGCTGCAACCCTGGCATGTGTTCTGACTGGAATCGAACTGGCAACCTCTCAGTGATGGGAGAATTCCCAGCCAACTGTGTCATGCTGGCCAGGATCTTTGTCTTTATAGAGACTATATTTAGCAATATCTAGAAACCCAAGTAAACAAAATATTCTGATCACTTCTTTGTTGCAGTGGAAGTTTTCTCTTTTGTGTAGACAGTTTTGTTGGCTGCGATTCTTTTTATTGAGTCTTGTAACATTGGACTGAGACATAAGGGTGGTTAACACTTTTTTTTGCCAGAATCAAAGACTACTTAGAATGTTAAGATAAAACAAAACTATATGGGTATCCAGTCTTATTTCTTCCTTTAACTTTGTTAAACTTCCTCCTTTTGCCCCTCAAGTGTTCTCAAGTTATGTTCTAAAGATACATGTGTGGTATGTGTAATGTTTAGTTTATACTTAAATTTCAAAATGCCCCTGTTTACATGATTATATATCATTACATAATGGCTGCAGGTAAATAATATCCAGTTGGTTCCCTGTTTTCTGTTCTTTTAGCCTTTGGTTAGTGTGTTTGCTGTTAGGGCTACACTAGTATTGGAATGGGATGCAGAATCCCCTGTTCGACTCTTTCTGGCAGTTGCCACATCTGCCTAGGCACACAGGTGAAAGGAGGCTTTTGTTTTCCATGGATAGCCCATTTCTCTCTCTCTCTGGTTCTCTTTTTGAAGGTTCTCAAATGAGCACTTTATCGGCATCAGGGGGTGGAAGGAGGTATGCAAGGACAGTCCCCTTAGATTGAGAAGCAAGTAAACTTAAGTATGCTGTCAGGCTACAAGCCAAACAAAGTGCTGAGCGTGACAATTAATTGGATAACTACCAAAACACCTCTCACTGTACCTGTAACTCGGCATATCCCTAGCTGCAGTCACAAAGCTGCATTAATTGATTTGTGTATTTCTAAGGATACTCGCCACATGTCCGCACTGTTCGCATGCTAGGTTTGGGTCTTGCAAGCGAGGGGAGGTGGGATAAGTAGTGAAGCTCTAGCTTGTGCTGAAGATTTAATCCTCACAACAAGCAAGGAGGTGCACGTAGTCATGTCTGCCATCACAGGTGGGGAAAGGAAGGTCACACCAGCAGTCTGTTTATAGCCGAATCCCACGGCCTTCCCATTATTTAACAGTACCCTGGGTGACTCAGGGTGATATCACCCATAATAGAGCTGTGATTTCTGCGTTGAAGGGTTTGAATTCCAGCAGGAGAGAAAAGTCACACACAAATTACTGGCCTTGTACATTTTTATTAAGGGGCAAGTGAGCGACATGGATAAATGCTGTGGGGATTTTGAGGAATGAGGCAA
>PVJC01000995.1:35718-60928 GCA_004026665.1 Murina feae
TCGTCAAATTGATATAATCACCAATTTGTTTTGATTTCAGGGATTTAAAAAAATATATATTTTATTGATTTTTTACAGAAAGGAAGGAAGAGAGATAGAGAGTTAGAAACATCGATGAGAGAGAAACATCAGTCAGTTGCCTCCTGCACACCCCTTACTGGGTATTGTGCCTGAAACCAAGGTACATGCCCTGGACCGGAAACGAACCTGGGATCCTTCAGTCTACAGGCCAATAATGCTCTATCCACTGAGCCAAACCTGTTAGGGCGATTTCAGGGATTTTTGTTTGTTTTGAGCTCCTCAGTAATAAATGATACCATGAGAAATCTGGAGTTGCCTGTCCATTTCTAAGTCACTTAAAATGTTTAAAAACATTTCTTAAAAAGCATTATAGTTGTAGAACTATGCTGCTTTGAAATTTTGCAGCATCCAATACAAACTCCACTTTCGTATGTTTTGACAGAGTATGATTTGATTTGAATTTACTTTGATAAATTTTTTGTTTCAAGTGCATGATCTTCCTGGTAGTTCTTTACTTTTAGGCCCAGAGGTGGTTGTTTTTTTTCACAGATGGATTTTCATTAATTGTTTAGTATTTTCTGCTTATTTTTGTGTTTTCATATTAAAGAGGTATTTGTAGATTGTTTCTGAAGCCTATTTTGGAGGCTTTGTGTAGATTTCCTTCTGATTAATTGTAGACTATAAACAACTCAAAACAGATCCTATTGTTTGACTTTTTTTTAAAGTACTAATCAGGTCGTATTTCTGCATCATATCCTGTTTTATCCTTTAATTTTAACTTGAGAAGTAGATTCCTCTTTGTTTTTCCGATCTCAAGGCAGAGTTCAGAACACAGAACAATGCGTGGAGCAGGAGGACATTTTCAATGGAAAAATGAAAGTTTAGTTCTAATCTTCTCACATGTTTGTTTTATTTCTAAAAATTGAAGTGCTGAAAAGGTAAATAATAATGATATGATTGATTCCTTTGTGGAGAAAATCAACTGTCAATTAACTAATGAATATTCTTTCTGATCAGTGTTCATTGACACGTTTCCTGTACTTAACAAACCCAGTACTTGCATAATGGCTCATTGGGACCGACCCTGATTTCCCTTTGTTCTGGTGGTCCTGTTGGGTGAAATTCTGTATCATTCCCTAGTCTGGAGCTAGGTGGAGCTATGAGATCTTCTGTGAATGTACTACAGGCAGTGGCTCTCTAGGTCTGTATGTGACAATCAGTACCTAGTGCCCACTTTTAAAACCTTCTTGCCCCTTTATTTTTAAGCAGAATGTGGAAGAGACAATGCAGACTTTGAAAACTCAGTCTTTAAAATAAACAGATAATCTCAAAGCTCTTTTGTACACAGCAGTGAAACAAACAAATATGAAAACTCTCCCAAACAAAGCTAAACAAAAACCACACATACAAGCACAGATATAACTGCCCTTAGCACTCCTACCAGATTAAATGTTTTATCATTAAAAATGCATGCACTTGTTTTCTTTTTCAAAAGAATATACTTCTCTGAAAAAATTTGCTAAGTACAGAAAGTGATGGAAAAGGAACATATGGCACTTGTTTCCGGACTCATCTGCTAAATTTGATACACATACTCATTTGATAGATCGATGCAATTATATACATAATATATGTTTTTAAGACATGCACACTATATATAAAATTATTGAGGAATATGGAAATATTTCACAAAGGAGGATTCAAAGTTTTGCCTTCAGGTGTTGGTTAGAATTCAGAGGTACATGACGTTGAGAGCTGCCCTGCACTTAGGGTGGTGCAGGTCTCATCAGTGAGTCTTACACAGGCCCACAGAGCACTCTGGAATGGAATGCAACCTTTTTTTTGTGGCTGTTTTGTTTCTCTCTTGGCTCTCTATTGGGCTAGCTATGCTGTTGTGTGGACTTATGACTCAATGTGTTCAGGGCCTGAGGAATATGCCCAGGCTGTTGTCTTAATGCTGAATATCTGTTAGGACAGAAGTTGTTAAAGGTCATCTGCTTACTTTGAGAAACTAATTGTAATAAATTCTTCTGTGTGCTTCTCTAATTGGATTAGCTTTAGCTCTATGCTGTTCAACTATTTGAATAACAGTGTGGATGATTTTCATTTACCTAATTTGGCAAATACTACTGAAATCAAATACTTATTTGAACTCTACACCTTCTTTGTCTTATTTAAGTCATTTGTAGACTTTAACCTAATTTCTTTATTGGGAATTACATCCTTTTAAACTTCATTCTCCCTCTATATTCTGTACTTATTGCTTTTAAAATTTAGAGTAGGAAACAGTATTTTAAACAAGGCTGGAAGGGGTAGACAGATGGTTCTTGGTTTGGCTTTAATAAGCACTTCACAGTAAGATTATATTACCTTTTTATTAGATAAATTATAAATAATAGATAAAATGTAACAATGATACATTATTATAAAATAATAGATAATAAAATGTAATAAATAGGTTGGTAGAAGTCTTATATCTGAAGGACCCAAGCAATTAAAATATGCATAAGAAGGGTTTACTAAAGCTTCTATCTGTTACGGGCAGATTTTTATTCAAGACCTTCTTGTTTGTTCTTTACAAACAGTTTGAGCCTAATTATTAGCCTCTTTCCCTAGTGAAGGTTGGGGGACCATTCAGTCCTTACAGCAGCGATAGATGCTACCTAAGGCATAGCATCATTTTAACAAGTGAGGAAACTGTAGCTTAAACTATAGCTTAAAGGGTCCATTTGTGCTCTGAGTCATTCCGGTTAGTGGGAGATTTAGACTTAGGTGTCTGATTCTCAAGTCAGTGCTTCCACTAGCCATTCTTTAGTCATTTGTCCAGCTGGACACCCACCACCCATCCACTGTGCTTTTTAAAGCATATATTCTGTGCCAGACACTTCAAGTTGCTCTGCATTAAATGGTAAATGACACCAGTGAGGTCTTCTTGTAAAGGGAGAGAGTAAACAAGTTGGAAAAATAAAACAACATAAAAGCGTAATGTGGTAATAAAGGCTAAGAACAGGGTGTTTTGTGAGAAAGTGGCTAGGAAGGGCATTGGGTGGGCTTGATCAAGGAATGTCTCTGCAGAAGCAACACCTGAGTCCACATTATGATTCTAGAAGCAAGTCTAGGAGACAGAAAAGATAGCAGGCAGCTGGCAGTGAGAGAAGAGGCAGGCTAATAGCAAAGAGATAACGAAGTAGGAATACAACAATAAAGCCAGGAGTGTAGGAGCTCTCGTTATGGAGGCAATACATAGCCCTCTCTACCACGGATACTATGAATGATAGCCCTATGCTATGGTGAGTACTCTAACTGATGCTTATGATGATTAAAATGACTTATACAGAAAACGATGAAATACGTACATTCATTTTACAGAAAATATTAAATTTAGAACAAATAAGTTTTGGTGCTTAAAACAATAATGCACCACTATTAGAAAGTTCATCTCAAGGATTACTACAATACCTGAGGAGGACAGAGAAGGGAGACCTGCCTGCGACACTTGTATCACCCAGTTTTGACTATATGGATGTATGCAGTGGAGCAAGGTTTTTTGTTGTTGATATTAAGTTGAAGTATAATTAACATACAATAAAAGACATGGAGAATAAACAAAATGTTCAGTGAGTTATACCCAATGGAATCACTTGCAAAGCCACTCCTCAAATAAAGAACAGATAACTTTTGCTCACTCTGATAAGTTCCTCTGTGCCTCTTTCCAATCAATTATATCCACCCCGAGAGGCAACCACTGCTCAGACTTCTATCACCCTAAGTTTGTTCTAGAACTTCACATCAATGAAAATGTAGTTTGTAATCTTAGGGGCTCAGCTTCTATCATTCTGCATAGTAACTGCAAAATTTATCCATATAGCTGTGTGCATCATATAGTGGTTGATTTTTTGTTGCAGAGTAATATTCCATTGTATGACTATATACAGTTGATTCATTCTCTTCCTTAATCCTAGTTTTCATTAAGTGATATCTTCTGTTGTTTTTTATTTACAATTCCCTTCTGACTAATGATATTGGATCATTTTATGATTTAAAAGTTTATTTAATGTATGTTTTTACCAGGCTTACTCTTAAAAACCATAAACTTCACCTATTTAAAGTGTTTAATTCACTGTTTTAAAAATATATTTACAGAATTGTGTAACTATCACCAAAATCTAATTTTAGAATATTTTCATCAACTCCATAGGAAAACTTGTGGCCATGAGCAATCCTTTCCCATTCCCAATTTATAGATTTTAAAATGTGTTGTATTATGTTATGTATATTTTAATCAAAGTTTTATGAAAGAACTCTGGGCTTTATGTCTGTTCCCATTGAACAAGAAGATGGCCTATTTCCTAATAGTTGTATCTTTTCAAATTCCATTGTAGATCATGAGAAAGTCTTCAGATGGAATGCTCTCAAACTTGATGTGCATTCTGATCCCCTAAAGATCTTGGTAGAAAGCAGATTCTGACTAGGTTGGACTGGAGTGGGCTTAAGATTCTGTTTTCTAATGAAGCCCACACTGCAAGTCCATGGGGCCATTTTGAGCTGCATCCTAAGGCTTTTAGTGGGCATGTCTTCAAAGAGGGACAATGTAAGAGACACTGCATTTATGTTTACATTCCTCATCTGATGATTTTTATGCTGATGACATTTTCATTTTCAGGGTAGTTATTAATCCATTTTGAATTTTTAAAAAGTTCATCACATCCCTTTGTATGTAAAAGAGAATGACTTTTAGAGTTGTAAAAGGTAGAATTAACCAAAAAATTCCCCCCTTCCCCCAAATCTTAACAGCATGCCTTTAGTTTGTTGGTAGCTTACAAAGGACCCTGCTAAAGAATGAAGAAGAAACAACTCTGCAGGGGGAATCCTTTAGGGTCCCCATAGGAACTAGCTAATTAAGAGTAGGATTTCTTCAAAGCCCTTTCAGGGCCTTTCCTCAGTACTGGAACTACTACTTTACTGGACCCTGCCAGAGATTTTGAGGATCTGGGGTGAGGAAGGAAATGTATACAGACTTGGAGCCAGTTGAGAGATGTTGGCCTGTGTGCCTCCGGGAACAGAGCAATATCTATCCCTGCCTCAGTCAGGCAGTGGATTATTAGTTGAATAGTAAACAAAAGGATGACGCTAGACTCAGTAATTGCCTCAAAAATTTTAATTTGGCCTTAAATAGTTTGTCTCATAAAGTGCAATAATCCAGGGACTCATTTAGAAAGCCTTCTTTGCAAATATAATGGCTTCAACTGAATCAATTCTGGAAAGCAGCTTTGCATTGGTATCATCTAGCGTAGATCTACATATTTTCTTAAAGTTGGCTGTAATGCACACTTTTGTAGAGCAAACAGCATTTTTCTATCATTCTTCATCACACAGTTGGAAAGATGTTTATATAGGCAGATGATTGTTGGATTGAGTTAAAAGATTTTAATTTTCTACAAAAATATGTAGAAGTGGCAAATGCCTTATGCTGCTCTCAGCCTTGGCAGACATGCAGACTTAACAAATAAAATGTAAGGGAGGCTGTAGCTCTTGGGTTTTGTGTTCAGTTCTTTCAGCAAGCTGCAGCCCTGCTGCTGCAATGAAGGTCATTCCCCCTGCTTCCAAGGGACCCCTCTCTCCAGACCTGCCCCTCTCCACTCAGAATCTTGCTTCTTTGGGGTAGTTTTCATCATGCCCAATTCTTACTAAATTTGTAATTGTATTAAGGTGTTAAATTTTACCAGTAGGAGCCACTGCCGTGCATTGTCTGAAGTCTTGAAGGAAAGACCTTGATTTGAAGATATAGGTGAGATGTAATGAAAGCGCTCCTCTATAGAAATTTTGCATAGTGAGTTTATTTAAAGTGAAGTATATAATTTTGTCAAACTACCAAAGACCATCATCAAGGATGCTATTATTTTATAAGGGCTCAACATTCTAAAACAAAAACAAAAACACCACTATTTTTTTTTCAAGTACTGAGGGGGAGCCAATTAAGATTTATTTAATAATGAGAATAATTGCAATGCCTTTGCAGACAAAAGAATTCTGTGTTTTTACTCAAGTCAAGCCAAGTACCATGTGTTCATTTAAAACATCAGTGAGGTGCCCGACATTATTGTTTTGTTCATTCCAGAGAAAACAATTCCAGCTACAGCATTTTAACTATGATTGTGTGTTCTTAGAACTGAGTGACTTCCTCAGACTGAACACATTAAATTAGTTTCAATTTCCTGCCAAAATTTATAGACAGGTTGTAAATGAAAAAACCTGCCTCTGCTCTTCATTATCACTATGTATTATAGTTTTTTTTTTAATAAAAATGTTATTTACTTGCACCTACTGTCAGATAGTAAACTACAGAGGCATCCATCAACAGTTCTGTTGGCGTTGTAAAGAAGAAAGTCATGTAACAGCACACCTGGCTTTAGTGTTGTAGAATAGCGTTAGTGTTGCAAGGTGACTTTGATATGTCAGAAAAGCTAATTATGTCCCATCAAAGGACTGAAGAAATTGCCTTTTTTAATGAAAAGTATTTTATAGATGGTGACAATGATCTTAGGCAAAGCAATAAAACTAGGTGTATAATTACATAAATTCTTTAAATTCTTATTAGACTTAGCTAATTGACATGTTACTGTCCAATAATGTAGAAAAAAAATTAGTCAAACATAAATACCAGAACAATGGTTTTAGGCTGTAGAGATACAGTCTAATCTGAAACTAAGTCTGTCTCTGTTTTTCTAAGTATACTCTCAATTTTTCCCTGACACATATTTATAGCCATGCAAGTTTAATGTTATGCTGAAATAAGAGTATAGAATATGTTTATAAGAATGAATTATTAGTGAACAAAATGAAAAGACAACCCCAAAACGGGTGGAAGTATTTACAAAGCATATATATGATAAGGGCTTGATAGCAAAACATATAAATAATTCATGCAATTCAATAGTAAAACAAAAACAAAAACAAGCTGATTAAAAATTGGCAAATGGCCCGGATAGACAACTTTCCAAAGAAGACATACAATTGGACAACAGCTACATAAAAAGATGTGCAACTTCACTAATCATCAGGGGAATGCAAATCAAAACTACAATAAGAGACCACCTCACACCTGTTAAAACTGCTATAATAAAAAATACAAAAGTTAACAAGTATTGGGAAGGGTGTAGAGAAAAGGGAACCCCTGTGCCCTGTTGGAGGGAATGGAATTGGGACAGCCATTATGGAAAACAGTATGGAGGGTCAAAGAATTACAACTGGAACTGCTCTGTGACCCAGCAATTTCACTTTTACATTTATCTGCAAAGGAAATGAAATCAGTATTTTGAGCAGATATTTGTACTCCCGTGTTCTTTGCAGCATTATTCATAGTAGCCAAGATATGGAACCACCCTAGTTATCTCTTAAGAGATAAATTGATAAACATGATGTGAATATATGTAAATAGTTACATTGTGTGTGTGTGTGTGTGTGATATACAGTGAGATAGTCTTCCATAAAAAAATGTAAGTTTTTCCATTGACAACAACATGGATGAACCTGGGGGGCATTGTTTAAGTAAAATAAGCCAGACACAGAAAGACAAACACTGTGTGATCGCATATGTGGAATCTAAAAGAGTGGAATCACAGAAGCAGGGAGTAGAATGCTGGTTAACATGATCAAAGAGTTAAAGTTTCAGTTATAAAATGCATAAGTTCTGGGGGTCTAATGTACAACATAGTTATTTTACTGTATTTACTGTATATGCTGGTATTTTATATGATTTATTACACTGTATTATATACTGTAGATTATCTAAGAGAGTTGAACTAACAAATTCCCACCAACACTGCCCCCCACCCCAAAGGTAACTATATGAGGTGAGATGATGGATGGGTTAATTTGCTTGATTGTAGTAATCACTTCACAATGTATAGGTATATCAAATCGTTACACTGTATACCTTAAACATACACACTTTTCATTTGTTTGTTCTCGCAATAAAGCTGGATAAAAAGACTTAAGCTATTATATATATGTAATATATATGCTTCTTGAAAACACAATTTTCCTAGCTAAAGGTAATAAATTATAAAAGTGTCTTTACATTTTTGATACATAGGTACATATTGGAAGTATAGATACATACGAATTTAGTTTAAGTGGTTTTTCTTTAAAGAGACATATCAAGGGTGACTATGGTGTGACTCCCGCTGTTCCGTATGTAAGGATTAGGAGCAGAACTTTTTATTGTTAGCTTTGACAGAATGCATGCGAATATTAGTGATGTCTTTTTTTAGAAAATTGTAAATTATAGGAATGCTGCACAGGAAGAAAGAAATGAACCCTACAGTAGTTATTTAGGTTTACAAGATTGACAATAATTTTTTTTTCTTTACAGAAGGTTCGGTACTTAAAGCAGAAAGCTGTAATTGTTGGTTGCTTTCCGTGCCCTTAGCTATTTGGGATGTGGAAAGATGTGCACTACAAACGCTTCACTCCTGCAATTGTCATCACTTCAGAGTAGTTCAATTATAGCCATTTCCTACAAACGGTACATGAAGAAAGGACTTCTGGCAGCATTCTATAATGATGACCATTCCATTTTTAAAAATTGCAAATGTGAAAGAGATGAACCCATGTTTGTTACTGGATGCTAGCATGGTGGCTGAAGCTCCCTGTTTCTGTATGTCAGACAGTACTTCAAGCAGAGTCAGGGTACCCCGCAGAGTAGTCGTTTCAATGCTTGGCATCAGAGCACTTTTCAGGACATGCTTAATCTATGTCGATTTATGCCTGTGAGACGAAGACATTAACTAAGCCAGGTCATAGAGCTCATATACGTGGGTACCGGTAATCGGGCTGTGTTTCTCCTCATCTTAACATGTTCTGTGACACAGGCCACATCACTTCCCTCGCAGACCACCTCGTAATGCGATGGTCAGCTCTCCGTGTGCTTAGGCAGTGACACTCCTGGAGGAAACCACTCTGACAATGGATCATTCATAAAAATCTGGGAACCAAATGCCTTAATGGGTTGAAAGGGCAGTGCAAGATTCTCAAATAACTCTTGATTACTCACATTGCGTGTCCTCTGCAAATCTATTAAAGATGGTCTCTTATCAGCATTAAAAGATTGGGGAATTGAGTATTTGGTTGGAGGTGCTTTGGCGTGGATGCATATTCTTATACCTAATCAATTTTCGTACTTATAGCTCATAACTCGGTTCTGAAATCAGGTCTGCAGATCCTGGAGATCACTGGGCTCATTCTTTTTGCCAATGCCTTGTTGACCAGCTAACAAAAGCCAGGTGCCAGATTCCCACCAGATTTGAATGAACTCTAACCGATGATGAGTAGAGTTTCTGTGGGAAAGGAAGGCAGAATCTTTCTTACTTTGTTTTATTAAGTGTGTAATAGCTAAGCATCCTTTATATTCATCAGACATAATGTGACTATTCTAAAGGGTTTTGGGATTTTTTTGATGTGTCTGGATTGTGTTTCTCAAAAGGAATAGATTGGATCCATGACTTTCTTTTCCAGACTGCCAACTTCTGATATGGGGAGGAGTGCTCTATGGAATGATCCCCTTCTTCTGAAAGATTCTCCTCACTGTTTCAAAGCGGCTGTCAAAGCCCAAGAAAAGAGAAGGTTCACTGTAGATGTTCTCTGAGAAAGCTTGGAAGTGTTGTTTGTTCTTTACCCTCGTTCAGCATGTTGGAGTTGTCAGCTGTTCTCCATCTCCAGCTTGGCTGGTTGCCTGCTAGTTCCTCATACTAGTACATAGTGGCTTGGAGTACAGCAAAGTGTGCAAAAGCCTAGTTATCTCCCAGAAATGCACAGCTGATGTGGGGCTGCACACAAATGACTTTCCCATGGACAGGATATGTGGTCTAACTACTTTTAAAAATTGCATAATCCTAGAGGGAGCACTAGCTAACTAATGCAATAATTATCCAGGAGCACAGCCAACATCCTGCGATTACATTAGAACAAACGTGCGGCAGTGTTTCTGTTTATGTATGTCTCTTGGCATCTTGAATTAATATTTGATCATAATTCATTAAGAACAAAAATAAGCCAGCGGAGCCTTGCATCATTGGAATTACCTGTGGTGTAAGCTTAGGAAATTTCTACGAAACTTCTTCCAGCTTGAGGAAATAATTCCATATTGCTGAAAACAGGTCATATTTGCATCTCGAAAGTAGAAGCAAGCGTTTTATTGAGGTCTGGGCTTTAGAAAGACATGACTGTAGTAGATGTTATCTGTAGCTACTTCATTTTTTCTTTTTAAAATTATTTTCATCTGTGTCAATGTAACATACCATTCTCAAAACTATCATAAATTAATTAATTGATTGGTTTTTGTTTTTTTTTTGGCTGACTACAGAGCAGATGAACCAGGTTCAGAATCTCCAAGTTGGCAAACCTTAATTGGCAGTTGTTCCTTCAGCAGGATGCTGTATATCCCCTGCATAACTTTGGTTGTTATACATTGACAATGTAATTTTGTTTAATTAAATTAGCAAACTAGGATGATTCAAGCTTTTTTTTCTTTCTTTTAGTCATGATTCACTCACCATTGTCATTTTGAATGAATGGCTGGGGAACTTAGTTTTTTTTAACTTGTATATCTCAATCTAGGAATGAGAAAAACTCTTGGACTTGGTCGCCAACAACAGTGGCAGGCGGATGCTAACTGAATGGGCTACTTTCAAAGGCGAATTCCTGGTGAATTCCAGGCCAGGCTAGTAGCAGAGGGGGATTGTTCAGAAAGAGAACAAGTGTGTAACCAGGAGTCAAGAGCACTGCTGTGATGGGAAGGCATAGGATAGTCTAGGCACATTCTTCCCCTCGAGCTCTGCACTGTCCCTGAACCCTGAGTACATTTATAGGGTCGAAGCTAGACCCTGGTGCCAAGAATTGGGGTGATGCTGTCGTTTTTCATTCTTTCAGGGCCCAGTGAATAGCTGACAGCCTGGGAAGAAGCCTCCCTGAGGCACATGTTGGTATCAGGCGACACCAACACCTCCTTAGATTCACCTGCACTCTGCCTTTCTACTTCAGAGGAAGCACAGGCTCAGCTGCACTGAAGTCGGAAACTGCGCACTAACTTTCATTGCCTTTGGAACCCACTTGCTGGGTTGGTTTTAGTTTCAAAATTTGCATTTTCAGAAAAGCAATTGTGTAAATTCTCCATGTTTAGAAATCAGCACCGTTCCTCTTCCTGGAAGTAGGACTCCAGTGAAAAATCTGTTATCTGCCAATACTTTAGTCCTATGACATGTCTGTATCACTAAGTTTGGTGCTAAATTGTCCTAAATATTTCTTTTCTAGATTGCATCTTTCATGAGGAGAAGAATCAGGTAATCCTTCTAAAATTTACCATGGTGTTGGTTAACCTAGTAAAGTCTATAGACCACTTTACCACTGGGTTGATTGGTTTTCTGGCATATGGCTGATTATAAAATCTTTGCCTGTAGATTTCTGCTGTATTTACCTTTCTCCTTCATTCCTCACAAAGGGTTGCTTACTGCATTGGCAGTCAGACTCTTTGACAAAACATCTGCATGGGAGGCTACAGACTGATTCTTTGGGCTCCAAACTAAGGATCCTGCTGCAGGATCTTTTCAATGCTACAACCTTGGTTTAGAATCTTGTTATTCAAAGGGTGGTTTATGAACCCCATGGGAACATCTGGGAGCTTATTTGAAATGCAAAATTGTACCTCTCTTTTCGGTCACTGACTTAGAAGACTTTCTCCAGAGATTCAAAACAGCTGTAATAGAACCTTAGAGAAGTGACCTTCAGTATCATAAAATAACATTCAGGAGTTAGGAGTCCTGGAGGAATTTGGGGGATTATTCCAATCCCATCCTTTGTATATCTTTACTGAGAACAACTTTTAGACTTTCCTATGAACAGAATTGAGCTTCCATTGTTCTTGTAAAGACATCTGTAGTTCACATCTAGAAAGTATTCCTTAATTTTCTCCAATCTGTTTGTAATATCATGTAGATTAAGAATTTTATATTTTCCCAATATCTTGGGAAATGCTAGTAAAAATGTTTCCAAATGGTTGTTGAATTACCTTTGTTGTCCTCAGTAACTATTTCTTATATTGGTGTTGTGAATAGTGGGGAAAGTACTGGCTTTGAAACCAAAGGAAACTGGGTTTAAATTCTGGTAAAGCTATGCAGAATTGAATAAATTACTTCATCTCTCTGAACTTCAGTATCCTCAACTATAGAATGGGAAGGTGAGACCAATTGTTTACAATCTCTCTGGTTTACTTTGGTTAAATAGTAAGGAATGATTTGAGATGATCTATATACCTTACGCATAGCAAATCTCCAAGCAATAGTAGAAATCATCACCATCATCATCATCTCCTTCTCATTCCTCTCATCATTCTCACCAACACTTAGGGTCTCCAGTGGTAACTTTGTTAATGTTTTGTTTTCCAAAATGTTGTTGAAACCTAAATTGCTGTTGTGTTTTATTTTTGATAATTAGGGAATATTCTGTATTCAGTGCATGAACCCTATTTTCTTCTTGGGAATAAATTCAAGGGAGTAACTACGTATTCAGTTTCTTCTAGGGCCAAACATTAGGCTTCTCAACCTTGGGTTATGGGAGGTAGAAGGTATCTAAGTCCTAGGTACACTTAGTCCTTGAGGACCACTGAATTGAGGTTGTTGCTGATAGTCAGGGGCTGATAGGGTGAAAATATGATTATGTTGACAAATTTGAAATGCAGCCGTTGAAATAAATGAAACAGGTCTACCTTAAGGATAAATAGAGGAATAGATCTATATTTTGATTATTTTGTAAATAGGATTGTGACATTGTAATCAATAGAGTGGATTTCTTAACCTTATATATTTTTTTTCCTTAAAAAAGTAGTGAAACTATAAACAGAATAGAAAATTTCCTACTGGTAATAGCAAAATGTTCTTTACAAGCATAAAGCAATTGCATTTGTAAGTGTGTGCATAAATTTTTCTGTAGAGAGAACTAATATTTATTGAACACCATTTATCCTAGCCATGGTGCATGTTAGTTTCATCTTTATGAAAGTCCTGTGAGATAAATTGTGTTATTCATATTTCAAAGATAAGAAAATAGTCTCAGAGAGTCGTAAACTGGAACTTCATTCAAGATTGATGCTTTTTCCACTTAGAGATTTACTGTTAAAAAGAATGTTTTTGGGAAAAAATGTATGTTGAGAGTGGAGACAGTTTAACAGACCTGATTATTAATTGTGAAGAACATAATATAATGTTTCTCAGGTATATTGTTGGTTGCATATTTCAAATTTGAATTGTGAAAACCTCAAAGATTCGACTGTAGTTTTATATCTCAGGTAGAGCCTGGCATCCTTTGTAGTTGTTCAAAGAAATGGGTGTGGTCTGATGCTGTATGAGCCACATCTGTCTCCTCAGGACCGTCTTTGACCTGGAGACACAGTTTCTCAGCATCAGCAGAACAGATTCACTTCTCCCACAGTTCATAGTCTAAGATGTTAATGTGCCGTTGGACATCTTCAAAGAGGAGTTACATCGCAAACTCACTTCTCCATAGTTTTCTTCTTTGGAAACTATGTTAATTCATTTATTAACAGAGCAGTGTTGAGGCTTTGTAATATACTCCTTGAAACTATCTGAAAGTCTTTAATTTTGTTTACACAACCTATAAAACATTTGCCAAACAGGGACAACTACCAAAGAAGACAAGACTCAGTCATCCAATGAGTCTTGCCGGAGTGGGTTGGTTACATCCTCACATAGGGATGTGGGAAGACAAGTCTTATCTTTGGCCTTTTCCAGAAACCAAAGTAAAAAATAATTAAGTTCTTTGTTCTCAACCTGTTTTTATGAGTTCCTGTCATAAATCATGCCATTGTAACATGAGCATTTGACCCTCATTATGAGACATCAGAGAGCTGTCACCATTGCTCTAGTGTCAGTGTCTCCGGTAAAGATTAGAAATGCTCTGAGATTTCACTTGGTGAGTGCCTGGGTGTTGCCTGCCAGTGCTCTGGGTCTTGATGGTTTATGAATTTGTTTTCAGCCTGTGTATTTCTATCACACTTGACAGTTCTGATTAATGGTCCTTAGGCTGAATACTAGTTTTTAACAAAGGAAAAGACTTGATATTATTAAGCAGGGCCTGCTTGGATTTGCTTTGCGGATATAGGGAAGAGAAATTAAAAATATTTGAAATTGGTGTCTAGGCAACATAGGAAATCATACAAACAAATACAATCAATGCTATCTCTTCAATGCCAGGCAAGCCTCATGACAACGAGTGAGTTCATTCTGAGCGGACGGGAACTGTGGAAGGGTAGATGTCTTTTGCGGACTGAGAATAACATGGAGATGAGAATGCGTGGGGACTCTTGTCCTTTGAGAGATAGGCAGAAAGTTGGTCTGTTTAATATTGGGGTGTCACACAAAGGCATTTTATTTTAGTTGCGACTTTAGCCTAATGACTGCCTGCCTCACAGCCAGTATTGGTGTCTGGCAGGCAGTTGAGGCATTTTCTGCTGCCTGCAGGGTATGTAAGTATCATCACACTGAACATCTTATGCAGCAAGCACACTGAGGCATTTGGGCATCATTTTTTAAAATTGGTTTTCAGTTTCATCTGTTCAAAGATAAGGTAAACTGGATCTCTCCGGTTCCTTTGTCTTTTGTTTAGGGAAAGTTATCTGTTCAATTGAGATGAATAGTAATTGGGTTATATGACTGTAATTCATTTATTAACAGAGCAATAGAATCCACAGTAGTGTGTTTCCATCTTAGAACCCACAAATTACCAATTAAACACAATCTTCTGTTCTAAAACAATGTGATTATTTTTATTTAAGCCTATTTTGGAAGCTGAGTCACCCGCCGCCTGCATATATCTTTGTTTAAAAAGCATTAGTGGAATATTACTGAAGCTGAAGCCATTACTTGTTTATGATTTAGGGGGTAAATGGTAATAGCTTTTCACCCAGACAAAGCCCGACCACGTTTGGGATGCTGCTTCTGCATGGTGCCTAGTTACAGCAAGTTTTAAAAGCAGCACACACAGGAAATTATACCCACTTAGAAATAAAATTAATTTATTTGAGAACAGTGGTAAACTGCTCTATAAATCCAGAGAAGGCCAGACTTCTATAGATGAGAACGCTGTTTGCTTTGATTCAGCAATATTGATTGAGTACTATTCTTTACTTGGCTCCATTTCCTTTCCTTTGGGAGTTTCAGCAAATTTAAAATCCCATCCGTGCCCTCCAACTAAAGACAGAATAACTGTGGACATAACATGAACACACACAAAAAGCTAAATAGCAATCGTGGGCAACTCTACAAGAGGCGTAAGACAAGGTAGCGTATGTTTCAGCCATAAAGGTTGGCAGGATGTGGGTGTCCCGAGTTTAGAAAAAAAAGTTCACTGCCGATTTGAGGCGCCTGAGAAGTTGTCAGAGATGTGAGCTGATCTCCAGGAATATGTGGGAGCTTATGGCCCCCCCGTTCCTGCTCAGAAGGGGTGGTCACAGGAGGATGATATGGGAAGGGCAGAGACGTGCATGGCATGGTCACTAGAGAGAGCGGAGCAGCAGGAGGGTAGCGAGGGGGCTGGAGCAAAAGGGCAGAAGCAGCAGGCTGTTGACAGGAGCAAGCTCTGGTTGTGAAGGAAGGAGGGTTCAGAGCGTTGAAAACCCATGCTCTTCTGGACATTCGCGTTGACATATCTCCTAAGCATCGCTGGACGTGTAATGAGATTCATCAGCAATAAGACTGAGGGTGAGGATGCAGTCTTGACACCTTCTCAGACTAGGGAATTGGGTTGCTGGGGCCGGGGACCAAGGTATCTTTCCCAGAGGGAAGGGGCGAAGAGAAGAGACGATAGCAGTCAGAGGACAGACAAAGCAGCGAGAAAAGGACTTACACTCACAGCAGAAGGGAAGATAAGGCCTTGAAGTCAGAGTCAAGGGAGGCATAAATGTATTAGAAGGTGTGGAGGTGCCAGGATGAGGAGGCCTGAGAAAATCCATTGATCATGACAGTGGAACCCTGTGAGAATCCAGTAAAATAGTAAGAAACATAGAATGTAATTGGCCTAAGAGAATAGAAGGATGTTTGGTGAGACATTAAGACTGGTAGAGTCTATAAGTAAAAAGATAATAAATGATAATTTTAAAAGGCTGTTTATCTCCCAGATAAGCAGAGGCAGAAGAGCAATAGTCTGTGCAAATGAAAGGGTGGGATAAAGGGCTACCCTAGCTGGCTCGGGGGATAGAGCATCGGCCTGTACACTGAAGGGTCCTGGGTTCGATTCCAGCCAGGGGCACATGCCTGGGTTGCAGGCTGAGACCCCAGTGGGGCGCGTGCAGGAGGCAGCCAATCAATGATTCTCTCATCATTGATGTTTCCATCTCTCTCTTTCTCCCTCTCTCTCCTTTCCTCTCTGAAATCAATAAAAATATATTTAAAAAAAAAGAAAGTGGGATAAGTAGATGTCACATCATGGGGCCCTCTGAGGTCAATTAAAGACACAAAAAGGGTTTGACAGTAACTCAGGCAGTTTCTTGTCTTTCTACCACCTTTAAAGGAAATGTTGATCTTCCTCAATGGGCAATGCCAACTACATGATGTGCGGGGCACAGTATAAAGTGAAAATGCAAGCATATTGTTCAGAACTTGCTAAGACATTAAGAAATTCTGGACAACAGCAACTACGAGTATTAAACACGCAGACCACGGGCTCTGACTGCTGTGTTGTGCACCTGGGAAGCTGGCCTTGGATATAGAGCTGTTCAAGGCCCGCAAGAGGGCGGGAACCACTCTGTCACATTAAGAAAAAGTACCCTAGCCATTGGCTCAGCAGATAGAGTCAGCCTGCAGACTGAAGGGTCCTGGACTTCATTCTGGTCAAGGGCATATGCCTGGGTTTCGGGTTTGATCCTCAATAGGGGGCGTGCAGGAGGCAGCTGATCAATGATTCTCTCTCATCATTGATGTTTCTATCTCTCCCTCTTCCTCTCTGAAATCAATAAAAATATATTAAAATTTTTAAAAAATAAAATCAGTGAAGGAAAAAACAACAACCATGATGCAAAGTATTCTGAACATTTGAACGAACAGTGAACATTATTGACTAAAGTTCACTCATGATGTCAAAGGATTTCCACCAGCCAGCAGATGAGAGGAGGGATGCCTCTGATAGTCACTTACAGTGTCAGCATACTCCTGTTTGTGTCCCATTTAGTCCACCGCCGGTCCTACAAGACAGGCAGAAAAAGAGAAGAGAAAATGGAGGTGTCAGGGTTCTTTCAGAGTAAAACAACTGAAAGTGTTACTCAGTAAACCAGGGAACTGTTTTTTTTGTTTTGTTTGTTTGTTTGTTTGTTTTGTTTTGTTTTTGTTTTTGGTAGCCAAGCTACCCAAATGGCTGATTCTAAAACCATCTGAATTATGGGGTTCCTGTTTTCTTCTGGTGGCGTGAGATGTGGAGTGTTGTGTTTGCAGAAGTTTAATTTTACTTGTGGTGTGTATTCTCAGGGGCGGGCGGTTTTATTGCCGCTGAGGGCAGGGGGTGCTGTGTTTCCTCTGCCTTTCCCATGTGCGGCTGCTGGGCCGCACTCACCACACCTCGGTCCACCTGGCTCCCAGCTGGCAGGCCGGTGCGACCAGAGTGATCCATCAGCCCAAGTATGTGTGGAAGGTATGCTTTGGTCCAGCTCCGAGTATAGTGGTCATTTCACCGATCTTTATGAAATAAATAAACGAGGACGCTTCACTTAATGTTTTATTCATAAGTGTCTTTTCAGCAGAAGATGACAGAGCACAGAATGGCCTGATAGTATTGGGGACGCTTCTGCTTTCTAATAATGGGAGATATTAATTTTCTGTTGCTGGTCAAGAAGTGTTACTTGCCTCCCCATCCAACAGTAGGGATGGATATACATTAGTAAAATGTAAGCTTTTGGCCAAACTGTGTGTACATTTATTAAATTCAGTGGGTAATTATTTAAAGGATCACTGTGTTAATGGATTTTCCATGTTTGGGGCACTATCATTGATTCCCCACCCCCCTCACCGTCTTTGTCTGAGGATTTTGCTGTAAATGAAATTAGCTGAAGAGGGGCCAGGAGACATTCTCAACTGAGAGTGTCACCAAGTGACAACAGAGATAGATATGCACATGGCCCAGGGCCTGCCAGCTACTGTGAGGCAGGGATGTCGCTGCCCGCCCCTGGCCCTCCCCTCCTCCTGCATTCATTTTTATTAAGTGATAGCACGTTTTGCTGCAGCTACTACAGCATCTTTGCTGTCTGGAGGATTAGAGTGTCTGATGCGGATGTTGTTTTGGATCTAAAACAACCGTGACACCGATCCTTTTCAAGGGGCAAGAGATATTCTCTCCTGCCATCTTCCACGGCCTGCGCAAGGCTGTGCCGGGAATCTGTATCTAATTACCTGTGCAGCTAATTGCCTCTGCCATGTTAAGCAGCAGCGGTAATCTCATTTCCCTTTCAAGTCCATTTTATGGCATCAAACTGTATTATATTCCCCTTTTAATGGCTGCTGACAAAATTACAGCAGCACCACCCAGGACCCCACGAGGCACTGGCCCGTCCAAGTCCGTGGCGCAGCTGCCCCTTGTATGTTTTCTGTGGGTTCCTTTTGTGTGTGTGTGTGTGTTTACAGTGTGTTATTAAACACCTATATGTCTGACTCATTTCCCCAAAGCTCCATTGGTTTGATTAGCATTACGATACTGTGACAAGACACTATATCAGTAGTAATCGATCTGATTAGCATGGAGATGATATGAACACAGATTGTATTGATGTTCTGTAGCGCAGGCTTCCAGGTGCTGTAAACACCGTGGGTGGATTTGTATGCTGCTTGCGCGGTCTTCGTAATGAAGACAGCAGCCGCAGCAGGTTTTAGAGCTCCGTGATTTATTTTCTGCCAAGTGCCACAGTGGGCCCTGCATAGGATATGGCACTCCCGCGCGGGATCCGCACACAATGTTTTAATCAGTGTTCAGAATCACACACATACTTTCACGGGGTAGATTCTAATCTGGCTTTATTAAGAGGTTCTTGCAGCACTGCGGTAAAAGGCGGACTGCAGTCTCATTGAAACCCAGCCACTTTCTTCCCCGCACTGTATCTTCTGGTTACTTTATTATTATAATGCATGCCATTTTTTTTTTTTTTTAAAGAGAACTGCCAGAGTTTTGTGCCCATGACTGCTTTCCGGTCACACCTTAATCACGCTTCAAATTGAGCCATCGTATCTGTTTTCACTTTGATTAATTTTTGGCTAACGATCACTTATTGATCTGGAATCTGCCGGAGAAGGGAAATCAGCGGGGCCAGCATTTGGGAGCTGGCTCTTGGCAGCGCGTGATGAACGGAAGGGGGCCTCTGCACGGAGCACTGTGTGTGAATTGATGACCTGTCGCTGGGTACAGTAGAGAGAGGACATTCCTAGAAAAAGATCTGGCTTTGACTGCGGGCATTAATCTTGCCATCTCCCTACTTCCGTAAACACTTCTTGTGAACTAATAGAAGTGGAGGCCAGGAGATTGCTTTTATTTTGTTGAGGAGAGAAAATATGTGGAATTTAGAGATTTTCTAATTTCATATTTATACCACCTGGTGGATTTCTAAATTTCCTACTAAGATCATAATATATAGCAAAAGAAAAATGGAAGGTATAAGTAGAAGATCTGAAATATATTTCTAAGAATTTTGTCATCACCCTCATGTTTGGGCATATATAGATGCTTGTACATAAACACATATATTAGATACATATGTGTGCAGTTCATACATACCTGCACACATGCATGTACATTTGTATGTATTGTATTTATTTATAGTTATCCTGGCATGCGTGGGTCTTTTGGTCTCTACTTCTCTTTCCCATCGCCTTTACTTCCTTCTCTCTTATCTACATAGACACCTAGATCAGAGCCAAAAGCAGTTGCTTATTTCTACAATTGACTTTTCTCGCCCTGGCTGGGTGGCTCAGTTGGCTGGAGTATTACCTCATGCGCTGGAAGGTGTCAGGTGCATTCCAGGGCAGGGCACATACCTAGATTGCCATTCAATCCCTGGAGCTTACGGGGCAACCAATGGAGGTATCCCTCACCCCTCCCTCCTTCTCTAAATGAATAAAAATATTAAAATGGACTTCCCTTGTTCATCCTTTTGGGCCCCTCAATGTGTTGTTGTTTTATTTGCCTTGGGCTGTTCTCCCCCCATGTCTCACCACCATACCTGAAGAGCTGTGGTTTGCCAGCCAGTGCTCAGCTCCAAGTCTCCCCTTTGGAGAGTGTTCCTGACCTTGCCCAGCCTCCAGCCTTCAGCCTTCAGCACGTAGGAATGGCTTCCCCTGTGCACTCCCAGTGCCTGTACATGACTTACTCCTGTTACAGCACTTCTGACCCTGCATTTATATGTCCACGCCTGTCTGCCTTGCAATGACGTGTCCTTGAAGGCAGTAATTAATAATTACATGTCTGCGGACATGGAAACTAGTGAAAGTCTTTCATTTATTTTTTATTTAACACATATGCATTAGGTACATCTTGAAGCTTACATTCTGGTGAGAGAGGGAAGCAGTTAAAGTAATATATAACACATGGAGATGTGTGGATAGCGGGAGTCAGAGGGACCAGGGTAGGATGGAAAATACTGTCTTAGGTGGGGTGAAGAGAAAGGCCTCACTGAGAAGGTGCAGTCCAGGAGGCATGAACAATGAGTGCAAAGGCCCTGAGGCTGCAGGATTTAATGACAAATTATATGTGGGGACTTGAGAAAAAGAAACACAGGGAGTTCTAAGAGTTTGTCTCTGTAACTGTAGGAGAGGAGGGTCCTTTCATTGAGCTGGGGAAGACTGGTTGAGGTAATTAGGGTTGGGGAGGGGAGAATTCATAAGTCTTTATTGTGTGTGTTTAGTTGGAGATAGTCGTTATACATCTAGGCAAAAAGATCATTCCACAGACAGGTACTTACAAAAGACCGCAGGTATAGGAAAGATCCATATGAAGACATAAAAGTGGATATTTCAGCATAGAAAGAGTTTATTGATGAGACTGGATGACACCCTTTAGGGAGAGAGTGGGGGTCTCTGACGTGGCCCAGGGTCATTCAAAGGTCTGAATCTAGGAGAAAGGTTGGAGAAACGGAGGACCTGGAGCAGGAGGAAAATCGGAGCACTGGGTTCCTGGCAGCCAAGGGAAAAATGCATTTCAAGGAGAAAATGATCAGCTGTGTAAAGCAAGCGGAGGACTGAGAAGTGGCAAGTTGTAAGTCACAGGTCATCTGGGGAGAGCGGTTCCGTGACATGGGGAGGACAGCAACAGGGTAGTTAGGAGAGCAGGCGTGTGGAAGGAGTGTAGTTGACTAGAGAAATGGAAATGCACCTGGAGAGAAATGCCGCGTCAAAGGAGCGGTACCGATAAGTGACTAAATAAATGGTATTTGTACAACAGATCAATAAATGAGCAAGTGAGCATGCTTAAGGATTCCAAAGCTGTGCTATCCAGAAGAAATAGCGTGTGAACCATATGTGTAGTTTTAACTTTTCTCATAGCCACATGAAAATGTAAAAAGCAAAAGGCCAAATTCACTTTAATCATCTTATTTATTTCACTATATACAAAATAATAATAATTATTTTTTAAAAATATATTTATTGATTTTTTTACAGAGAGGAAAGGAGAGGGATAGAGAGTTAGAAATACCAATGAGAGAGAGAGAAACATCGATCAGCTGCCTCCTGCACACCTCCCACTGGGGATGTGTCTGCAACCCAGGTACATGCCCTTGACCGGAATTGAACCTGGGACCCTTCAGTCCTCAGGCCGACGCTCTATACACTGAACCAAATCGGTTAGGGCCAAAACAATTATTTTAATACATAAGTAAGATAAAGATTATTGAGAAAATTAATGCTCTCTTTTGATGCTAGTCTTCACAATTCAACTACTTTACATACGGGGGGGGAGGGGGCAACAGTGGGTTTACAGTTGTATGCGAAACAGAGCTTATTCATGTTTCATTATTAATTCTCATATTCTTTTCCATACAAACAACTGTGAACCTACTTTTGCCCCACCCTGTATGTAGGGCTTTTCAATGCAGGGCAACCACATTACAAATACTCAACAGCCATGTGTGGTTAGAGGCCGCCATCCTCAAAAATCAGAAAGAGTTATTGTTAAGAGTGAAGTAGCATAATTTTTATTACGTTATATTATATATTCCAGCTATATAATATCTACCGATTAATGCAAAGTGCATAAAATGCAGTATTGAGTTTGTTGCATTCATAGTACATCAGCAAAAAACTATTTTAACTAGCCGATACACTTGTCCTTTTTTTTTATTTTAGTAAAATAGAAAGGTTAATTACCATTTCAACCATGTGGTTGCAGTGAAATTTGAAATGGGTTTAATGTTATTTATAACATTTATAAAGTTTTGGGTGATTTAAAGGGCATTGAGGGTTTTTTTGATGAATTATACATGTTGGTACTCAGAGATTAATGGTGTCCTTTGCAAAGAATGTGTGTATTCTGCTTGAATCTGTTGAAATTGTAGTAATGGAATTGCATTTTTGCAAGGTTGTGTGTTATATAGACATTTTCTTTAAACAAATAGTTTAGGTGAGGAAGAACAGAAGAGAGTGCCAACCAGGGTTGGAATAACTTGAAACTCATTTGTTAGGAAGACTATAGAAATATGGTGAGGTCCATGTTATGGTCACAGCATTTTTATTTTTCCACTTAACTTTCTGTTCATGGACAAGTCAAACATTCCCTGCCTCAGTTTCCTCATTAAAAAGAAGAAATGGACGAAATGCTTCTTAGGATACACAATTCTGTGATTCTCTGAGATGGAGGTGGTTATAGTAAATTGCAAGTCTATAGTAAATTGTAACTGTTGGTTATGAATTTTTTGCATTGAATGATGAAAGTATGAAATAAAGAAATAAACTTTGCAAAATACTGCTTGGAGGCCAACCCTGAGTTGTGTTTCTGACATTTCAGACATAGACATTTAAAACGAATTTCATGAAAATTAATTCCTCAGATTTTCCCCCCAGATTTTAAAGGTATTAAATATACTTATAAACTACATAGGTAAAATAAGATATTAAAATAATGTCCTACAAACAACAACAAAAGAATGATTTTGATTCATAAAAGGAGGGATTATAAAAAAGAATAAACTTGGTTTGGAAATAAACCTAAATTTACTATAAAGATAATACGGTCTCTTTTTAAGGTAGAGACAGAGTGACTTAAAGAGGTTTGGGATATGTTTTTTGAAAAGTTGAGGATTAAGGAGAAAAAATTTTAAAAACATATAATTCAATGTACATAGAGCTATGTGAAGAGAAGGATGTGTAAATGTGAATATCTGTGAAATCATAATGTGATAGCCCTGCCAAAGTACTTAATGCTCTCTGTGACCAAGATGACTTACATTTACATTTG
The DNA here is from genome assembly GCA_004026665.1 of Murina feae. Taxonomy (NCBI): domain Eukaryota; kingdom Metazoa; phylum Chordata; class Mammalia; order Chiroptera; family Vespertilionidae; genus Murina; species Murina feae. The sequence goes on from PVJC01000995.1 coordinate 59,230, forward strand.
TTTATTCTACAAACATTCAAAATTCCACGTGGTATTTTGGCAATAAAAGCTAAGAAAATACATTATTCTTGCATTCAGTTATTTACTAAAAATGTACTGTCTTACTGAGGAAAACATATTCAAACTTAGTGAATTACAAAAGAACTAATATTAACTGATTCATTGTGCTTTATCTCCAGGGTATTTTAGTCCCTTTAATCAGATTCTCTGAAGATATCACCCATTATCTCTTTATCTCTGTTTAAGCTCTGTTCTGACAGCTTTTTGATTGTAGGAAGTAAAAACAGGAACCCAGGAGCAAGCAGTAGGAAAGGAGTTAGAAACACTTCAAGTGAATCATGCTTCTTAAGCATATAGGGGCCCAGTGAAAGGATTACCACCTATCTTTTTTTTCTTTTTAATTTTAATTTTTGTAAACAGTATCTGAAAAGGTAGACAGGACACAGAGAAAGAGCAGCACTAATGATTTACCCAAACAGTATATAGTCCTCCTCAATGAAATTTGAGCATAATTTCCTTATGAACTTTCTTCAACTTGGGTTTGGAAATAAACAGTGTCTCTTCTCAGATGTGCTTGAAGCAAACATTTTCTCTGTATGACCTGTGACACTGTCTCACATGTTTGTTTATTTTGTGAATTGGGATTCTGCAAATGCTAGCTGCTGCCTTTATTATCCGTGACTCATAATTAGTAAATGAGACAATGAGAGATTAGGTTTCGAAAGGGAGGGTAGATTAGTTGTCAGCCAAATTTGGTATGTGGGGATGAAAGCAATAGTGAAAGTAAATGAAAGTTGGTTTTGGTCTCCCAGTTGAGACCAATCTCTCCTACTGGATGTTCGCTAAGAGTGGTTTACTGCACATTGATGAGGTTAAGCCAAGGACGCTGGGGCTAGGCCAGCTGGGCACCTGCTCGGTGGTGGCAGCTTGGATACTTTTATTCAATCCATCTAAAATTTAGTATATGTGTGAAATAGAGATACCTTTTAAAACATACTATACCATAGAGATTTGAAAGGATGAATTAAAATCACTTACGTAAATCCCTTTATACAGTTTCTAGCAGAGTGTAAGAGTTTAATAAATGTTAATAAATAAAATCATCATCAATATTTTGTTATTATTTGTACTATGCAACAACAATGCAATTCGAGAGTTATGCAGGCATAAATACAATTCTGGAGTCTTATTAATCAGGAAGGTAGTTGAGAAATATCTACTCAGTTGAGTCTAGTACAATAAATAAAGGTTTTCTAAAGCTTTAACCATTGTTAATGTCCTTGTTACTCAAGTCTCTGAGACTCAGGCTGAGCCTAATTGTTTGGAGGTCATAGCATAAGAAAGGCTTTGAACTTCAGTCTAAAAGCAAAAATTGCTGCCTGGTAGGCATATAATCTCAACACATCAAAATGAGCGTATTAGTAGTTAATTGCATCTGTAGGGAAGAGAGAGGTTGAAAAGATTTTAACAAGTGAAGAATGATAAAAGGAAACTAATGTATATGACTCAGTATTAACATGTTCAGTGTTCTGTCATGCACATTCTTTTCCAGTGTTTGTTTGTTTGTTTTTTGGTAGTTTCATGTGCATAAATATTTTTAAGAAGTAAATTTATAAGATTTTTTACAAGTTTATTAGTAGTTTTTGTTCTCCCAGCCTTGTTTTTCCTACAGGGCTTAGACATATCAGGAAAATATGTA